>MU781787.1:90644-130427 GCA_026770625.1 Nicotiana glauca
TTATAAAATTTCTTATCTACATGTGTGAGGGTGAAGTTGCTTCCAAGTAATTGACACTAAGAGCTATTCGGAAAGTTACCTATTAATTGACTTTGTTTGGCGTGTTTGTTTAGCCAAATAATTAGTTGGTCAGCATGAAATTAAGTGTAATTGAAGATGTGTAATTACATTCTTTAATTTTCAAGAGAAGTGAGAATTGATGGTATTTACACTGTGTAATTACAAGGTACTTTTTTAATTTCTTTTCTTTTTATTTTTATTTTAATTTATTTTCCTTATAACTTTTTATAATTTTCATTATTTTAATTTCTTTTTATTTTTATTTAGTTTTTACATTTAAATTTTAAAATATATTTTTCTTTGTACATTATTTATCTTGTTATTTCTCCCTTTACATCTTGTGATTCCATGTAATTGCTCGTATTTTTAATTTATTTTATTTTATTCATTTAGTGTAACTGTGTTATCATTCTAATTTTTAAAACTACACCTAATATTAAAATTAACGAGTCATTAACAAACTTGACATATAAGGAGTGATGTCATTAAAGAATTGTGTTGTTGAATGAGGTTATAAACATATTATGTTTGCTAGCTAATCTTAAGTTGTATTGGAACTTATTTTTATTATATTGAAATTTGACAAATGTTAAACTTATTATTATTATTATTATTATTATTATTATTATTTTGAAATTATGTTATATTTATGGTTATAATTTACTTGTTTTAGTAGTATTTGCTTGTTATTTCACATTACATTGATAGATTAATTTTGTCAAACATTTGAATAATGTTATGACATTATATTTATAAATAATAATTTATTTTATCAAACAAGCATTCCAAGATGTTCTTAAAAACATAAGTTTTAAGTTTTTATAATTAATTAAACTAAATAACATTAATTTGAAATATATATATATATATATATATATATATATATATATATATCAATTAGTTTTACAATATTAACTATAAATATATAAGTACTAATTAATGTATATTCAAGAAAAAAATATGCATCTTAAATACCACATCAAATATCATTTATACTTATAAAAATTTATTTATAAGCACATATTTATTGTATTAACTTTTAAGTTTCGATAATTACATCATTTAAAATTTAATATGACTGTGTAATAACACTTGTGCAACCAAAAGATATGATTGTAATTACATTGTTATTACGCTATGATAAACAAACATGTCTTCTTAATTATTATATTGTGCAATTAATAGGCTGTGTAATTATTTTTCTAGTAATTACATCAATTCCAATTATCGGGTAGCTTTCCAAACATACCCTAAATGAGAGAGAGGGTGCTTGAATTGACTTATTTTAAGTGTTTATTAACTTTGAAGCACTTTTGTAGTTTTTGTAGTGTTTGTCAATGCTAAAAAGTGATTAAAAGCACTTATACTTTTAGGCATGAAAAGTAAAAACATAAATCAAAAGCCAAAAGTTGGATATTATCAACTTATGGCTTTTGGCTTTTAGTTTATAAGCTACTCCTTCCGATCCACAATAAGTGACCAATTTGTTTTGGGCAAACCCATTAAGAAAATACTAAAATCTAGTAAAAAATAGTTAGTGTGACTAAACTACCTTTAAAAATATTGCAACATAATTTAATGTGATGAGTAAAAGACTTATTAGGAATATGTAATTTTGGAAAAATAAATTAAATTTTTCGTGATTATATAAATGGACACTTATTTTGGACCAAAATAAAAGGACAAATTGATCACTTATTGTGGATCGGAGGAAGTACTTTTTAAAAGCCAATTGAAACAAGTTGCAAATACGGAATGTCAATACGAAGAATGTAAGTTGCTCAAACTCATATGTGGTTGTTCGATTCATGATCCAAATTTTAAGATTCTGAAAGGGGGAATAAGAATCGAAGTACAGAAGCGGATGCAGTTTTCGGCTAAAAATAATTCAAATATCTAAGTAGAGTTATAAAAATATATTTAAATTTGACATTATGTAAAAAACTTACAAAGTGTTCCGAGAAGGAGAAAATATTAATTAAGAGGAGAATCTGAGAAGTAGATAAAAGAAATTGACTAACAAAGAAAACTCTATAGATAAAGTATTCCATTTTTTTCAATTTCATCCTATCTTTACTTTGGTTTCACAAAATAGGGTATGTGTCCCCAATTTTTCCGTCTATCTTAGTTAAAGTTCCCAAATCGGTTGTCCATGTCAGATATGGATCCCACACTCACACAGTCATACTCATATCCTAATCCCGTTATGTCAACATGGGTGCGGTATCAAAAGGAAGAGTCCGAGCTAACTGTGGAATTAACCACTAAAACTATGAGCACTACTTTGGTTTAATGAATTGGATAAAATAATAATCGTATAAAGTTTCCCACGGTTTCAGCCGACTATGACTTTCTTATTACGGTCAAAGTTCACATCTTTGTTCCCTTTTGTGTACAGAAGTGACTGTTTATATTTACTCCAAAGAATGTCCTTTTATTCATTATTGTAGGTGTTTAATTCCATCTAATTCAAATTTAAGAGAATTTTTATATTATTAAATCATTTACTTTTAAAAAATAAATACGGATAGTTGCTCATAAAATGGAATTAGGAATCTAAAAAATAAAACAAGTTTTTTTTTTTTGTGAAAAATTAAAATATATTGATAGTGAAGATTCATTTTGCATTCAATTCAGCTTTTTTAGTTCACTTTTCAATTATCCTTTTGTTTGCGCTTCATTTCTTGAGTTTTCTTATGGAGATATTGACAGCAATGAGGAATATTGTGGTGTTAAAATTCAAAACCAAGCATTACAATTCGTTAGGAATAATTTTATACCATTAATAAACTCAGTATACATGTCATGGTCACGAAAGTACAGTGGAAATGATACAATTCAATAGAAAAACTCAAACCACATTTAATTCACCACCCCAACTAAATCAAGGACGGTAAAAAAAAAAAAAAATCTAGGAATGCTAACTGTTATAGTATATACATATAATGGCTTATTCAATTATTTGACTTCACTCTTTGTCATATCCACTTTGTACAACTTAATGTGTACGTGTCGTCCAAAAATTATGAATATGATAAATAAAATATTGAAGTTCGAATTAAGGAAAAAAATGAATCAATAAACAAATAAATAAATAGCAGATTAATTAATAATGCATTATTCTTGAAAACTAGATTGATGATGTGCTTCCTGGTTTCTTGATTTGCATGTTATGTCTATTATTTCGCCCCTTTTTTAAGAAGAAAAAAAGACTTATCCTAATAAGAAAACTCTGGCAAAGAAAAAAGAAAGAAAAAAGAAAGAAAAAAAGACTTATCCTAATAAGAAAACTCTGGCAAATATATAATTGCATGTTGAGCAATAGAAACCTCCATGTGAAACATTGGGTCCATGTTTGCTCGTGTCTGTTTCTCCACAACCATGTAATAAGTTATCTCTGGCACGTATGAGTAGCTATCATCAACAGAAATTTCAAAAGTTAATTGGAGACGAGAAAGGTTGGTCCAGAAAAGGACTTTCAATCCTTTCTGATAATTCGATTTTAATACTAAGTACATTTTTCACCTTTTTACTAAATCATGGGAAACTCTGAGTAGTTTATTAGACAATTTGAATTGTCATGACGGTATCTTTCAACTACGAGAAGGACTTATTTTCATGAAAAAATATTTGAAGAGAAGAAAAAGGGTAATCGGTGCATGTATCATTTTGCATTCACGCAGGGTCTGGGGAAGGACCACCCTAAAGGGTAATGATGTAGGCAACATACCCTAATGCAAGCACGTGGAGCTGCGGGCGATAAAGAAAGACACAATTCCTTGGCACATTATTTATCGTAACATCTTATAAATTGAATCAGCCAGCCAATCCCAATCATGAGACCAACTGTTGGGAATAAACCCCACAGAAATAATATTCACGGTAATAAAAGCGGAATAATAATGTAGCACCGAGATACGGTAATTAACAAAAATAAAAGAGTAACAATGACACCAAGATTTTTACGTGGAAAACCCTTTTGAATAAGGGAAAAAACCACGGCCCCGAGAGGAGAAACTGATATCACTATAGTAAGGAATTTTACACTTTGTAGTTCCGAGTAAAATCCTCCAAAGACCACTACAACACTCAAAAGAAATAACCCTCTTTTGATATTCCCACCTCACTACAATATCGCTCACTCTCTATTTTTCTCACAGACTAATTTCTTATACCCTGTCTGTGAAACCTCACTCTTTCTTTCTCTCTTTGTTGGTGTGTGGAAATGAGAATTGAAGCTCTCCTTTTATAGCCAAAGCTTCACTCTCTAAAGCCTACAATATTTGACAATTTACACACACTTTTCACAATTCAACAAAGTTGGCTACCAACCCAAAGAAATTCAACAAGGTTGGCTACCAACCAAAACTAATTCAACAAAGTTGGCTACCTAACCAAAACAAGTCAACAAGGTTGGCTACCAAACCAAAGAAACTTTTATTAGGCACATGCCTAATACTTCTTCAAATGAGATGGACATCATCAATCTCCCCCTCCAGTCTCATTTATCTAGAGGAGGTAGCACTGTCTTCTAATTTGAGTGCATGCCGACAAGTTCTTTGCATAGCTCGAACTTGTTCCTTTGTACCACCTTCGTCAGCATATCTGCGGGATTCTCACTTGTAGAAATCTTCAAGACTTTTAGAGATTCATCATCTACCATTTCTCGAATCCAATGATATCTCACGTCAATGTGTTTGGTCCTTGCATGGTACATAGAGTTCTTGCTAAGGTCTATTGCACTTTGACTGTCACAATAGATGGCATACTCCTTCTGATGCAATCCAAGCTCTTGAAGGAACCGTTTGAGCCATATCATCTCCTTGCCAGTTTCTGTAGCGGCAATGTACTCTGCTTCAGTTGTTGAAAGTGCAACACACTTCTGCAACTTAGACTGCCATGATATAGCTCCCCCTGAAAATGTAAACAAATATCCAGTAGTAGATTTTCTGTTGTCAATGTCACCTGCCATATCGGCATCTGTATAGCCCTTCAAGATTGGATCAGATCCTCCAAAGCACAAACAATCTCCCGTGGTACCTCTCAGGTACCTGAGTATCCACTTGACTGCTTCCCAATGTTCTTTTCCTGGATTTTCAAGAAACCTGCTGACAACACCAACTGCGTGAGCAATATCAGGTCTAGTGCATACCATTGCATACATTAAGCTTCCGACTGCTGAAGAATAAGGAACTCTAGCCATGTTCCCTTTCTCTTCCACTGTTGTAGGACACATCTTTTTGCTCAACTTTAGATGACTAGCAAGAGGTGTGCTAACTGGCTTAGCATTCTTCATGTTGAAGCGTTCTAGTACACGTTCAATGTACTTTTCCTGAGATAGCCACAACTTTCTACGTGTTCTCTCTCGAACTATCTTCATCCCTAGAATTTGTTGTGCAGGGCCCAAGTCCTTCATATCAAATGACTTGGATAGATCTCCCTTCAACTTTGCTATCAACCCCTTGTCTTTTCCTACAATTAACATGTCATCCACATACAACAATAATATAATAAAGTTATTCTCAGAAAATCTTTTGAAGTATACACATGGATCAGAATAGGTCTTTAGGTATGTTTGACTTTTCATGAATGAGTCAAACTTCATGTACCACTGCCTTGGTGCCTGCTTCAATCCATAAAGACTCTTATTCAATTTGCACACCATGTATTTCTTTCCAGCTACTTCAAATCCTTCTGGCTGCTCCATATAAATCTCCTCTTCCAAATCTCCATGAAGAAATGCAGTTTTCACATCCAACTGCTCCACTTCAAGATCTAGGCTAGCTGCTAAGCTCAAAATAGTTCGAATAGAAGTCATTTTGACAACAGGTGAGAAAATTTCGTCAAAATCAATACCTTTCTTTTGTTCGAAGCCTTTAACGACCAATCGAGCTTTGTATCTGACCAGCTTGCCATTTCCATCTTTCTTGAGTTTAAAGACCCATTTGCATTTGAGTGGTCTTTTACCCTTTGGAAGTTCAACCAGCTTGTACGTGCCATTTTTCTGTAGAGATTCCATCTCTTCTTGCATAGCTTTCATCCACTGGTTCTTTTCTGGATGGGACAACACCTCCTTAAGACTTTCTGGCTCCCCCTCATCACTGATGAGAACATACTCTGTGGACGGGTACCTGCATGATTCTACCCTTGGCCTCTCTGATCTCCTCAGAGGTTGAGGTTGTTCTTCTTCCTGAGTGGGGTGCTCCACTTCCTCGACACCTTCATCAAGTTGCTCCCCCTGCTCAATAACCTCACCAGGTTGCTCCCCCTGCTCGGCAACCTCGTCGGTCGTACTTTCTGCACTTGTGGGATTGTTAGAAGTAGAAGGAATAGTAACAAGGTTAGGAATTATACCATTCTTCGCCTTTTCTGACATATCAGCAGCAGTTCCAACTTCACTTTCTCGGAAGACTACATCTCTGCTTCTGATGACCTTCTTCTTTACAGGATCCCACAATCTGTACCCGAACTCTTCATCTCCATATCCGATAAATATGCAGGGAACAGATTTATCATCCAGCTTTGTTCTCTGCTCTTTTGGTATATGTGCAAAAGCTCTGCAACCGAACACCTTCAAATGTGAGTAGGACACCTCCTTGTTGGTCCAAACTCTCTCTGGGATGTCAAACGCCAACGGAACTGATGGACTCCTATTGATCAGGTAACAGGCTGTCTGAACTGCTTCACCCCAGAATGACTTAGGCAGTTTAGCCATTCTGAGCATGCTTCTCACCTTCTCCACAATGGTGCGGTTCATCCTCTCGGCTATGCCATTGTGCTGTGGGGTTCCAGGAACTGTCTTTTCATGTCTGATCCCATGACTTGAACAATACTCTTCAAATTCCCTTGAAGTGTACTCACCTCCATTGTCACTTCGGAGACGTTTTAGCTTTCGACCAGTCTCCCTTTCTACTAGAGCATGAAACTTCTGGAAAACTTGAAACACCTGATCTTTGGTTTTCAAAATATAAACCCATAATTTTCGTGAAGCATCATCAATAAAAGTAACAAAATATTTGTTACCGCCCATTGATTCAATTTCCATTGGGCCACAAACATCAGAATATACTAAATCAAGTATATTCAATTTTCTTTCAGACGATGTCTGAAATGAGACTCTATGTTGCTTACCAAATAAACAGTAGTCACAGGGTTTTATTGTTGTACCTTTGGCATAAGAAATAAGTGATTTCTTGGCAAGAATCTGCAATCCCTTCTCGCTCATATGACCCATTCTTTTGTGCCACAAATCTGCAGAAATCCCATCTTGTGCCGCGTTCAATTCACCTTGGCATATTTCTGCATTTGTCTTGTACAACGTGCCATGAGCAACTCCCTTTGCAATCACCAATGATCCCTTAGTGAGTCTCCACTTTTGATTTGCAAAATAGTTCTCGTATCCATCTCGGTCTAAAGCAATTCCTGAGATCAAGTTCATCCGCAAATCAGGTACATGCCGCACGTCCTTTAGAACCAATGTGCATCCGACATTTGTCTTGATACAGATGTCACCAATCCCCGCAATCTTTGAGTAACTTGTGTTACCCATTCTCACAGTGCCGAAATCCCCTGCTACATATCTGCAAAAAAGATCTCTTACCGGTGTGGCGTGGTAAGATGCTGCTGTGTCAACCACCCATTCCGACTCTGGACCTGACAGATGCATGCATTCCTCTTCCTCATTTATAAAGAGGACAACATTATCATTGTTTTGCACCATGGCGGCTGTGTTGTCGTCATTCTTCTGGCCACTGGTTTCTCCTTTGCCCTTCCTTGGATTTGGGCAATCTCTTTTGAAGTGACCTGGTTGATCACAGTTGTAGCAATTTCTGGCTCTTGATTTGGATCGGTTCTTTGACTTCCCACGAGCTCCGGATCTACCATAGTTGTTCGAACTCCTTTGATAACTCCTACTTCTACCTTCTGTGATGAGAGCTTGTCCTTGATTTTCAGGCTTCTTTCTCATCTTCTCATTGAGTAAAAGAGCCGATGTAACATCTTTCAACTCAATAGTAGTCTTACCGTGCAGGATGGTTGTTGCCAAATTATCGTACGAAGATGGCAACGAGTTCAATAGCAAGATGGCTTTATCTTCTTCCTCGATTTTCACTCCGAGGTTGGCAAGCTGTGTGATTAGTCCGTTAAATACATTTAAATGTGACAAAAAATTCATACCTTCACCCATGTGTAGGGCGTATAACTGCTTCTTCAGGTACAATTTATTTGTCAGTGTTTTGGACATGTATAGGCTTTCCAACCTTGTCCAAATTCCACGTGCAGTGACTTCATCAATGATGTTATTTACTACATCATCTGATAAGTGCAACCTGATTGCACTAGCAGCTCTTTCATCCAAGTCAGCCCAATCCTCAGCTTTCATGGTATCAGGCTTTTTGGCATCAGCATCTAGTACCTTGTGTAATCCTTGTTGGATGAGCAGATCCCTCATCCTTCTTTGCCATGTTGAGAAACCGTTATCTCCGTTGAATTTTGCTACCTCGTACTTTACTCCGGACATTTTTGTTTTTCACCGAGTATAGTACTACCGACAGTGAATAGTATTTTAGTGAACGAGCAGAACCTGTGCTCTGATACCAGTTGTTGGGAATAAACCCCCACAGAAATAATATTCACGGTAATAAAAGCGGAATAATAATGTAGCACCGAGATACGGTAATTAACAAAAATAAAAGAGTAACAATGACACCAAGATTTTTACGTGGAAAACCCTTTTGAATAAGGGAAAAAACCACGGCCCCGAGAGGAGAAACTGATATCACTATAGTAAGGAATTTTACACTTTGTAGTTCCGAGTAAAATCCTCCAAAGACCACTACAACACTCAAAAGAAATAACCCTCTTTTGATATTCCCACCTCACTACAATATCGCTCACTCTCTATTTTTCTCACAGACTAATTTCTTATACCCTGTCTGTGAAACCTCACTCTTTCTTTCTCTCTTTGTTGGTGTGTGGAAATGAGAATTGAAGCTCTCCTTTTATAGCCAAAGCTTCACTCTCTAAAGCCTACAATATTTGACAATTTACACACACTTTTCACAATTCAACAAAGTTGGCTACCAACCCAAAGAAATTCAACAAGGTTGGCTACCAACCAAAACTAATTCAACAAAGTTGGCTACCTAACCAAAACAAGTCAACAAGGTTGGCTACCAAACCAAAGAAACTTTTATTAGGCACATGCCTAATACTTCTTCAAATGAGATGGACATCATCACCAACAAGCGAAGAATAGAATTATAGAATAGAGGGTACCAGACACCAATTGGGTTATGTCGATGTCATTCAAGTGAAGAGTTCTATGGCTACTCTTCTTGCCACTAAATGCAAACGCACAAAGAAATCTAGCAAACTAAATGAAAATTTTCACCAGAGCAAGAATATTATTTTTTTGATGATAAGATAGGACTAACAAAATCCATCGAATATGTTTATTGTTTACCTTGAAAATGATAATTAAGATTTGATTTTGTGGTTTTAAAACTACGTGATTTATTTTTATGCTAGTTGTTAGGCAGTAGGTGTTAAGTATGAGACTAGAAAATAAGATAAGAGCTCGAGGTTAAGCCAATGAGCTCGATTGAAGATGACCGATGAAGGACTAACAGTATGAAGAGCTTTGGTGATGGCTCTTTATGATCAATGATGAGTAATAAATGAAGAACAATCAGTAAAATGCAATAAATATAGGCAATGTAATAAATATAAGCAATAAAATCAAGGGAGAATATGTTTAAGTTAGAGAGCAAAGAATGTTCTTGTTCTTGTATTCAATATCATATGTGCAAAAAATGACAAGGATCCCCTTTATATAGGAGGGGAATCCCAACACAGTACAAGTACATTTATTACAAAGATTTGCCGCTGGTACAACCATTTATTACAAAGATCAATTGTTGGTACATTTAATGTCACAATACGGACTTGTACTATTCTTGTAGACCTGTCAGCTTTAACCACGTACCTATTGGGAATTTCCTACTTGTCCGAGATAGCTGACTATTTGCACTGTCCCGAGCCCCGGGGTCAAACTTCGAGCTATTCTTCGAGGCTTCCAAAAACGGGCTGAGAAATGTCATTACTTATAATATCAGATTCTCCGATTTTGGCCGTATACAAATAGTCCTCGCGTTTCTTAGAGTGAAATGATAAGAAACGACCTTGCTTGCTTCTAGGATACTCCTATTATGATGTCAGCTTCCTCAAGCCTCTCACGATGATGTCATGCTTATGACGTAAGCTTTTATGATGACTGAAACATCCCATCAGTTCATCTTCCCAAAAGCATTCAATACACTGTCGCTTTATTTCTCCCAAGGTGGTGATATCGCCGCCGATCCATTTCCCAAAAAGCATTGATCGCGCCTATCGATATATTTTCAAAAAGGCATTAATTACGCCGCCGATTACGTTACCGCCTTTCTATAAATGGGAGGTTGCTTGAGCCAAGATTTCATTCGATCTTCTTCAACAGCTTTTGGCCATTTCCCTTCTCTATATCCTTTCTCAAATTTCTATCTTTATGGTCCACACTTGTGACCATAAGGTCATACGGTAGCAACTTAGCTAGTTGTGCCATGACTCCTTTTCAAAACTTTACCCCGCTTAGTGGGACTATACTGGGTTGATGTTGTTGTTGTTGTTGTTACTAGCCCGAGATAATGAGAGAGAGGCCTCAGATTCTTCCCGCACTAGAAGATATATGGACTGCAAATCGCTACTCATCTCTCTTAACTTCAACCTGGTGTGGTGCCTCGTTCATTTTGCTTTCCATGGAGTGAGGTGGCATCATCCACTAACTTTTGCATCCTACACTGGTGCAATGTCTCAAGAAGTGGCTTCACAATACTAGTGCCGAAAAGACCCATACTCACCAA
This sequence comes from Nicotiana glauca, assembly GCA_026770625.1. Taxonomy (NCBI): domain Eukaryota; kingdom Viridiplantae; phylum Streptophyta; class Magnoliopsida; order Solanales; family Solanaceae; genus Nicotiana; species Nicotiana glauca. The sequence goes on from MU781787.1 coordinate 101,603, forward strand.
ATTTTTTACCAAACCACAATTTTCCCTGCCTGTTAAAAACTTTTACTCTTTGATAGGCTATAGCTGTCTCAAATGAGTTCCTCGAAGATAGTGCTTTGAAGATTGAAATGGGGTTCTCGAGGGAACGTTTTTCGCAGATGTCGCGTCCGAGGATGTACCCTCGAAAGTAGTTTAGGCTCTTTAGCTGTTGTATTTTCTTCTTTGTTTCTGTGTAAGAATCCCTCGCGGGCTTTTGTAATCGTCGCTTATTAATACAACAATTTCTTCAATTTGCTTTTGTCTGGTGTTGAATTCCTTTGTTGCCTATGTTTTTGTAAAACCCCACTGTGTGACTTTATCGATCAGTCCGAATATTGGACTCAGACATAGGAACTCCTCTGGTTCTCGATTGGTTAATACGATATTCTCCGAAACCCTTTGCCATTCCTCGGACTGGGTCTAGATTGATTTGATACAAATTTAGGCTGTCGGGACTCCCAAGTTTGAATTGGATGAGAACGGGGCCTCGAATTTCTTCGAAATAAAGCTTAGACCTTTTGGGCACCATCGATGGTCTTCAAGTGAAAGTCCACTTCATCACCTGAAAATAAATATAGCCCTTAGGCTTTTGCCAATAGCCCCTAAGTGAGGATACACTCGAACTCGGGTGGCCCTTGGTCTTAGTAATCAAGCGAGCATTTGCTCGAACTTGAAATAAAGACAGCCTTGAGGCTTTATAAATAGTCCTCGAGTGAGAACTGGCTCGAAATCGGGTAGCCCTTGGGCTTAAGAATTGGGTGAATGATCCGTAGTTCGAGTAACAGAGATCCTCGAGATCGGGCACCATCTCAAATGACTCGCACTTCGAATAATAGAGATCATCGAGATATGGCACCATCTCGAGGCTAGATTTATGTGGCTAGGCTCCTTAGAGCCCATCGTTATAGCAATAGAGATCCTTGAGATCGGCAACATCTCGAGGCTAGGTTGATACAGGAATCTGGGACCCCGCAAACAGCGTCTTTCGTACGACACGGCCATGAAGTGGACAAGGTGGTCCCGTCGGTACACTTCTCCAAAAGTGGTAATGGCATAGTCATAATTAATTGGCGTATAGAGTAGGTGGACAGCCTCCGCTTACTCTGTATATAAGTTCGCTTTTTATTTCGCTACTTCGAGCAGCTATCCTTTTCATAGGGATTTCCTTCCTTGCGTCAATTCTTTCACCATTTTAATTCGAAGCTTTCTCCTAAGTTCTCATTTCCCTTTTATTGTTCCACCATACTTATGGCTGCCACACCCAAGCCCGTTGACCAAAAAGAGGAGAGTCCCGCCTCTGCTTCCCGCTCGATCGGTAGTACACTGCCGGCGTCTGGTGAACCAACCTCGAGATGTTTCGTTTTGAGGAGGGACCTTACGTTAGAGGGACCCCCTAATGTTCAGGGCCATTGGGAGCATGCGTCGAGGTCCACTTCATCAATAGGAGAGGGATATCTCGAGGCGGTTAGGAGATACTGCGGATGGAGAGAAAAGGTGATACTGAAGGTATCTTCCCTGGATGAGAACATCATGGTTCATACAGAGGGGTTTTTGAACGTATACACATACCCTTTTATGTTGGGCCTCTCGATAGATTCGTGCTCGACTTCTGTCGAGGATATCGGGCTACCCTAGCACAGGTTCACTCGTCATTCTGGAGGATAGTATTGATGATGAGGTTCTTTGCAGAGGGAGCCCTGCTTGAGTTCATCCTTAGCCATCTCATTATATTGTACCAACCCTTTCATTACCGAGGCCTGATTGTTTTACGATGTCGATCTGCTAGGCCCTTTGTTGCAGACGATGAAGAAGATAGGGATCGAGGATGGATGAATCGATTTTTCCGAGTATGGACTGTCGATATTATCCCCGTGGAGTTCCTGCCATTTCTTGAGAAATGGAATTTCACACGTAACCGGTACACTTGTGTTTTTATTATTTTTGCTCATGATGGAGGCGAACTCCGTAAAGATGCTTTTCTTTTCTTTATTACAGCAATCTCGTGGATGCCATACGAGGTCCCCGGCCTGGCGGATTAGACTTGGAAGCTGGCAGCTTGCTCGACCTATAACGGGCGTAAATGGCGAGACATGTCGAAGGGTAGATGGGGAGCAAAACACCATGGTACGTGCCGTGTCATTTATTTTCTTAGAAAGGTACTTTCTTTTATATGTATTAGCTCCATTTTCGCAGGCATTGGAGAATTTTCTGAGATGAAATTGTGTCCCCTCGGAGAGGAGGAAGGATCATCGGCTTCGGGGTCAAGGAATGGTAACAAACAGAAGGAATCTTTGAAGGACGAGGGTGCTCATAGCGAGGCAAGCCCTACTCGGAGGCTCAAAGAAAGTATATCAGTTGAGCCCGCAGCATCCGAGGCTTCTATCCTCGAAAAAAATGGTTCCTCCTCTGCCGCCGTCTTCTTTTCACGTCGAAGGTACTTCGAGGGACAAAAATTTTCTGCTGCCTCCCTCTTCTCCCGCCGAAGGTACTTCGAGGGAAATTCGAGGCCGGGGGCCACCTAAATCAAGCAGGGTATCGAGCGACCGTATTCCCATCAGGAGTGGTTCTACCGGGGACAACGAGACCAGACCAGTAGATGTGTGCTCAACTTTTGAGAAGGCTTAATGGCTCTGTTTTGTGGTGAGCTTGGCCGACTGTATTGGCCGATGGAGCCGCAGTCCCCAAGGGGAATGTAGACTAGGCCTTTACTTTCTGATTCTCCGTACAATACTCTTAGAGAAAATTGTAAATGAAGCTTTGTATTTTTTTCGCACATACATATAAAGAGAAGCCTTTCGGTTTTCTCTTTTCATGAATTTCTCTTTGCTTGAGTATGTCTTTCTTTGTCTTAAATTTTGATGTTTGTCGATGATTAGCCAGGTGAACTGTACTTCAAGGAAAAACCCTTAGGTTTACAAATCGACCTTGAGGCTTGTTGGGCTGGTCTGTAGGCTCTTACGTACTTGCCCTTAGGCATTTCTTAGTTAACTATTTCGGGCTCAGTTTTCGAGTCGGGTTTCGACTTCGAGCACATCAACCCTTAGGTTTTTGAATTTTGAGCAGGCTCTTAGGTTCTTACGCGTCAGGTCAATCCTTTAATATAAGCTGGCGACAGTGGCTCTTATGCGTTGGGTCAGTACGACTTTTAATTTAAGCTGGCGATAGTGGCTCTTATGTGTTGGGTCGGTACGATCTTTAGTTTAAGCTGGCGACAGTGGCTCTTACGCGTTGGGTTGGTACGACCTCTAATGTTGGCTTTATTCTCGTTAAAGACTTTTTTGAAGTTTTTGTGTTCGTTCGACTCTTCCGCGGTTCAATAAAAACCTCGATTGTGATTTGTTATGTAGCGATAAATGAGCACCTCAGGAGGTTTCGCTCGATGGCTGAATTGTTTCGAAGCCTATTGTTTGGAGCTGACATTATCGAAGCCTTTTTGTTTATGCCGAGGGTATCCTGGTTAACCGATTCTTTTTGAAGTATTTTTGAAGTAATTTGAAGGCATGTGGTTTTATGGTGATGGTCGGGGTTCCCCGAGTCGCGTTAGATTGGCTAGTACAGCCTTGTGACCATAGCCATTGTATTTGGCCGTAGCCTTTTAGTCCCAGAGTGAAGTAGCTTTGGCATCTATATCGAGGGTATGCCTTCTTAGGGGTCTTACAAGTTTGAATATATAGCCTTAACTTTAAGATCAGGATTATGCCTTTTGTAAGGTCTTATAAATTTGAACATGCCTTACTTGAGGTCTTACAGATAGGTTACTTGGCACAAGTATGATTCATGCCTGGCTCGAGGTCTTACAGATAGGTTACTCGGTACAATTATAATTCATGCCTGGATCGAGGACTTACAGATAGGTTACTTGGTACAAGGATAACTCATGTCTGGCTTGAGGTCTTGCAAATTTTGTATTGCCTTATGGAGGTCTTACAGATTTGGTATTGCCTTATAGAGGTCTTACACTGTTTATAATGCCTCGTGGAGGTCTTACATATTCTAACATTTCCATTTGGAGGGCTTTCGGGCTCGAGGTCGCCCGTATGAGGTCTTATGGCCTCGGGTTCTTGATACCTCGATGGGGTGACCGTCGGCGACAGTCCCCGAGACGTCGAGAGTTTTTGGCTTTGGATTCATTCTTTGTATATTTTGATGTTGCCTCATCGAGGGCTTACAAGCTCGAATTTTCCGGCCCGGAGGTCTTACGGCTTCGAGTTTTTGATGTCAGTCTCCGAGCGTTCGGGAAATTTCTGGCTCTAGAGCCGTTTATTGTAAAAATAGTAAACTTCTTTGAAGCGCAAGCCATTTTGATGGTATAAGGTGTTCCATTAATTACTTGGTACAAGTATACATGTTTTGGCCTTCGAGGTTCAATTATTCTATGCGGACACGGTTCATTCGACCGTTTGGCCCGATATATGGTTTTCCTATTGAGACCCTTTTTGGCTCATCTTGACTTTTTCGAGGAGGTGATCTCTCGGGGGGATGCCCCCCAGTATTCGAGGTTGATTTAAGGGAAGCCTTGAATACTTGTTAAGTTCTCTTTAGGTAGCATATAGATGTTGCCTCGTTAAAAACCTTGTCGGTAAAACCCTTCTTGGGATAAAATCCGGTCGAAGGAAAAGAGTGCAACATATGCTTTAAAACCTAAGGTCTTCAAGCCGGAAAGTGCTTCGATTGTTCCAACTGCTTGCCACGAGGATGTGGTACGGTCCTTTGCTCGTTTATTCGGATGCAGCCGAGAATGTAGCTTGTGATTGCTACTTCACTGTTTTCTCATCCTTTGGTTCCTTCGATGTTGAAGGCATCGATGCCGGTGCCACATCGTTCACCACGAACATCTCTCTTGCTGCATGTTGCTCCCCGTATACAGTCTTTATTCTATCTTTCATCGAAAACTTCATCATTTGATAAAGGTTTGACGGTACTACTCTCATGCAGTGTATCCATGGCCTTCCGAGTTAGGCATTGTATCTCATGTCTCCTTCGATGACATGAAATTTGACATTTTGGGTTGTGCCGGCCACATTGACCGGGAGGGTAATTTCCCCTTTCATTGTCTCGCTCACCATGCTGAATCCGTTGAGGACTAGAGAAGCGGGCACGATTTGGTCGAGCAATCCGAGCCACTCCACCACCCTCGACCTGATAATGTTGATCGAGGTACCTGGATCCACAAGTACACATTTAATTTGAAATGTATTCACAAGAAAAGAAATTATCAGTGCATTGTTATGAGGCTGAGATAGGGTCTCGATGTCCTCGTTGCTGAATGTGAGAGCGTCCTCGGGTATATAACCTCGAGTTCACTTTTCTATGGTGATGGATATTTTTGTTTGTTTGACAATGGGTTCATGTGGGATGTCGACTCCCCCAACAATTATGTGGATGACATGTTGTGGTTCTTCCTTTTCATTTTTGCTATTCGCCTCTCTTTCCCGAAATTGATTTCTGGCTCGGTCACTGAGGAACTTTCGAAAGTGCCCTTTGTTAAGTAGTCGGGCTACTTCTTTTCGGAGTTTTCCCCAATCTTCGGTCCTATGACCGTGTGTGCTGTAAAATTTGCACACCAAGTTAGGGTTTATTTGTGACGAATCTGATAGTACGAGTCTTGGCCACCTAGTGTCTTTGATTTTACCGATGGCTGATACGATGTCTGAAACATTAACGTCAAAATTGTACTCAGATAACTGGGGTGCCTCCGTCGGCCTTGTATGTCTGTCGAATCCGGCTCTGCCCACGAGTCCATGAGGATTCTGACCTCGATCTGTCCTTCGATCGTTTCAGGGTATGTTATGCCTTGGGGCGTCGGTGTATGGTTGATACATTTCCTTGTTTGGCCTTGGTTCCTTTGCCAAGAGCCTTCTAGGATATATTGAGCCATAGGGTGCTCTTAGCTGGTCGTCCTCGACCCTAATCTTTGATCGATATTGGTTGTGGACATTCGACCAAGTCACGACGAGATATTCAACCAAGTTCTGTTTTAGCTTCTTTGAAGCTACCGAGTTTCGTTCGTTCAAACCTTGGGTGAAGGCATGTACTGCCCAGTTATCGAAGACTGGTGGTAACTCCATTCTCTCCATTTGAAAACGAGATACAAACTTTAGCAGCATCTCGTTTTCCCTCTGTTTGATTTTGAAGACGTCATATTTTCTTGTAGCAACCTTAATGACACCGACATGTGCCTTTATGAAAAAATCTGCCAGCATGGCAAATGAATCTATTGAGTTCAGGGCTAAGTTGTGATACTACATCATGGCCCCTTTTGAAAGTGTTTCTCCGAACTTCTTCAATAAGACGGATTCAATCTCGTCGTCCTTCAAGTCATTCCCCTTCACAGCACAAGTGTAAGCAGTGATGTGCTCGTTAGGGTCTGAGGTTCCATTGTACTTCGACGGATCAGGCATTTTGAATTTCTTCGAGATGGGCTTTGGAGCAACATTTGATGGGAATGGCTTTTGTACAAATTTCTTTGAATCTACACCCTTCAGAATCTGGGGTGAGCCAGGGATCTGATCGACCCTTGAATTGTAAGTCTCCACCTTTTTGCATTGGCTTCTATCTTCTTTTCACCCGATTCAATCTTCTTTGTGAGGTCCTCGAGCATCTGTATGATAGCCTGTCGGCTGCTGACCCGTTGTTGCTTGATCTTTCTGGTACTTGTTCGACTTGAGGAGCCGTTTTCGGTGCTTCTGTGCTCGGGGTTTTTTGGTGGCTTTGCAGTTGAGCAATCGCCAGCTGTTATGCTTGCAACTTCTCAAATATGACGTGAAGACTGACCTCTCGTTCCTCCCGAGCTGGGATTTTCTGAGCTTCTTGTCAGTTTTCTTGGCGTATGCTCCTGTTAGTGTGGGAGCTTATATCGTTGTGCTGGGCATTGGGCGAGACCACGTCCACGAAAATTGGTTATGGTGCGTCCTCAGGTTTCGCGGTGGTACACCGATGCCTGAAACAGCTACACCATTCTCTCCATGGTCCTCAGGACCGTTGTTCTCATGTGCATTCACTGAGTTAGACATTTTGACCTTAAATCAAAGATTCTTGGACAAGAGAAAGTGTGAAAGATAACTTGCGTTATTCAGTAAACCAGCACAAAAACAATATTATTATATTTAGCTCCACAGTAGGCGCCAAACTGTTTACCTTGAAAATGGTAATTACAATTAGATTTGATTTTGTGGTTCTAAAACTACGTGATTTATTTTTATGCTAGTTGTTAGGCAGTAGGTGTTAAATATGAGACTAGAAAATAAGATAAGAGCTTGAATATAGCGTGACAAGCAAACCGAGCAGTCGAGAATCAGGGTCTCGAGCTATGCTATGTTGGGCCTCGAGGTTAAGCCAATGAGCTCAATTGAATATGACCGATGAAGGACTAACCGTATGAAGAGCTTTGGTGAGGGCTCTTTATGATCAATGATGAGTAATAAATAAAAAACAATCAGTGAAACGCAATAAATGTAGGCAATGTAATAAATATAAGTAATAAAATCAAGGAGGAATATGTTTAAGTTGGAGAGCATAGAATGTTCTTGTTCTTGTATTCAATATCATGTGTGCAAAAACTGACAAGGATCCCCTTATATAGGAGGGGAAATCCCAACGCAGTATAGGTGCATTTATTACAAAGATATGCGGCTGGTACAGCCATTTATTACAAAGATCAACGGTTTGTACAACCATTTAATGTCACGGTATGGACTTGTACTATTCTTGTAGACCTGGTCAGCTTTAATCACGTGCCTATTGGGAATTTTCTGCTTGTCCGAGATAGCTGCCTATTTGCACTGCCACGAGCCTCGGGGTCAAACTTCGAGCTATGCTTCGAGGCTTCCGGAAACGGTCTGAGAAATGCCATAATTTATACAATCGGACTCTCCGATTTTAGCCGTATACATTTATCGCCATCTAACATTCATACAACAGGTTTAATAGAGCACAATTCAATGGCCAAAAGGTAACAATACAAATTGCAGTGTTACACTTTCGATATTTTGCTCATTCTTAATCCTAGTCAGCTAGACATTCCCTATTCTGTTAAAAGATTGATCGTGTTAATCCAAGTACTCTTTTTTCAGCTTTTACTTCAAATACTTGTTTTAACATTTACCAAAAAAATTCCGAACACCTACTATTTGCACGCTATTTGAAGTAGATAGGCTCATGGCCTCTTAAAAGAAATTGTAGGCCATCCAAGTAAAAATTGCGCGGGGCTCTCTGTTTGGTCGCCCCCATTTAACCTATACCAATTTTTTTTTAAACTTTTAACTTATACCTACTTTTTAAATAATTTCAGTCATCTTTCTCCTCCTCCTTCTCCTCCTTCATTTTCTTCTTCTTTCTGAAGATTAGCAATGTAGTTAATCTTAATGAATGGCTATGTACTTGTTTGTATGGATTTTAGTTCCTCTTCTCCATCTCAACAACAAATACAGTTTGTTTCACCCTCTATCGACGACACCATTCTTTTTTCTTTAGCAACTAATTTGCAAAAATTGGTCGAAAGACCAATATCATGTTACGAAATCTTAAAGCAATTCACAAGATAGATTGCCTCCTGAATGCTTCGAGGTTTTTGCCTTTTTGTTTACACACTCAATGGACGTATTTGATTTCATCTTCTCAAATGCTTCATATAATCCATTTTTGTGTTTTTGACTTCAACACACTATAATATTTTTTGTTGGGTATTAGTGCATATTACAAATGAACTAAATAAATTCAGCTCTAGAGCTGAAATTCGACAGTTACAAAACAAAAACTTCAACTCTAGAGCTGAAGTTCGCCAATTACAAAATAAAACTTCAGCTCTAGAGCTGAAGCGTCGATAGTTAAAAAACAAAAACTTCAACTCTAGAGCTGAAGCTTACAAACAAAAACTTCAGCTCTAGAGCTGAAGGTTGACAGTTACAAAATAAAAACTTCAGCTCTAGAGCTGAACTTCAGGTCCGACTACTAGAATGCTAAAGTTTTGCGCGATTGGCTTTGCTACTTCAGCCTCATATGCTGAAGTTATGCGAAAAAGTGGGTACGCTTGTAATTTTTTTTACAAAGCGGATACAAGTTAAAACGTGACACAAAAAGCTGGTATAGATGCAAATCTCTCGCCATACAAATGGGACAAATTTAAAAATAGCCAGATTTATAAGTGTCATTCAAAAATAGCCACATTTTTAAAAGTTATCGAATTTTAGCCACTTTTCATGTAAGATAAATCTGAACGAACACTGTTTAAAATCCGGAAAATAATCCAGCATAATATATTGGAACTCCAGCATAAGTATACTGGAACTCCAGCATATTATAATGGAGTTCCAGCATAAATATACTGGAACTCCAGCATAATATACTGGAGTTCCAATATAATATATTCGTCCAGTATAATATGCTAGAAATTCATACATAAGTGCTCCAATCTCCAGTATATTATGCTAGAACTTTTCGCGTGTTGGAGTTCTAGCATAATATGCTGGAAATTCATACACAGGTGCACCGATCTCCAGTATATTCTATTGGATCGGTCACCGTTGCAGCAAAATAGTGATTATTTTTCAATGACTTTACAAACGCTGACTTTTTGAATAACCAGTCCGAAAACTGGGTAGCCCGTGCTAGAAATGGTGGTGACCAGAACCTGTTGGTTGTAATTATTTGCCATTAGTAAGCCTCACTACGTAATAGCCCGACAATACTTTTATGCAGCAAATACTCTGTAGAACCCAAAACAGATAGCACAGCAGTTATGATAAAGATTTCTTTCGACTAATCTTTCTATATTAACTAAAACAGAATATGACCACTACTGGGTGTGCGACGTGTGTGAAATAGATGAGATTCATCCATTGTTTAAAAGGTGGGGGCGTAAAACGGGATGTTTTACTTGATATAAGATGAGGCGTAAGCCCAACAAATCTTTAAATTTTTTAATTTATAAATTAATAATATAGCATTATAACACAAAAAATATAAAAAGTACATTCAAAGTGTAAGAGAACAAAAAAATTTTAAAGAAACTCATAGAAAATAAAATATCTAGCAGGTTTTACAAATATAAATAATGTAGTAATGTTAAATTTATTAATAAATCAACTATAACGTCTGAAGTTTCAAAAAATTATAAATTATAAAAAGGGTCAAAACTATCCCTATCGTTTGCTAAATGGTTTATAAATACCCTCCGTCCATCTATTCGTTCAAAAAAATACACTCCATCCATCTATCCGTTCAAAAAAACACACGAAGTTAATTCTATTAACAAAAATACCCCCGCGACTAACGACAGAACTGATGGAGTGTATTTTTTTGAACAGATAGATGGATAGAGGGTATTTATAAACCATTTAGCAAATGATAGGGATAGTTGGGCCACGTGGCAATCTTTGACTGGAACAAAAAATGGATATTATTTCAACTCATTTACCTTATCCGACCCATTTACAAAAATGGGTAGTATCTATCATACTCATTCCCACTCATCTGATCTCCTCCTTTCTTCTTCTCCAATTGGGACACTGTATACACGCAATAACAAATTAATTAAAGAATAGATAAAACCCAAAATCAAATAACCCGAAATTCAAACCAGATTCTGAAATTTCTCCAATCAAACTCAGGATAAGTATTGAAACTCTTAAATGGAAAATCAACAGATACATTTGGGTTGTTAAGTAAGAAGACAAGGATCAAGACAAACCAAAAATCTGAAACAAAAAAATTGAGCCCAAACGCTAAAATTGTCTAAATATATCAATCAAATCTAGGAGAAATATTGAAACTTTGAAAGAGACAAGCAATGAAAATCTTTGAATTGTTCATAAGAAGACAAAAGAGCCACGAAATAACAGAGAAAAAATAACTACATATAACTGATACAAGTACACGAGAAAATTGAAACCAATGTGCTAAAAAGCTTGAAATTATCACATTCTAGGATAAAGATTGAATCTATAAAAGGTAAAAAAAGTAAAGTGTTACCTTTGAAATGTTCATAAGAAGAAGAGGAGGAGGACAAAGAACCATAAATTACAGATGAAGTGAAAGCCAAAGCGATATTTTCAAACACAAAGAAAGATTTGTTTCAACAAAGAAACGCTAAAAATTCTTTGTGAGATAGGAGTGGGTGTGCTGTGTGATAAGGAAAAAGAGAGGAAAAAAAGCAAAGAAAAAGAAAGAAATTAATTAGGCAGGTCAAATAAATAGGGTCGGACCAGGTAAATGGGTAAAAATAAGACTCATATTTGATTCTTGGTCAATAATCCCCATCGTTTGCTAAATGGTTTATAAATACCCTCCGTCCATCTATCCGTTCAAAAAAATACACTCCATTAGTTCTGTCGTTAGTCGCGGGGGTATTTTTGTTAATAGAATTAACTTCGTGTGTTTTTTTAAACGAATAGATGGACGGAATGTATTTTTTTGAACGGATAGATGGACGGAGGGTATTTATAAACCATTTAGCAAACGATAGGGATAGTTTTGGCCTTTTTCCGTAATAAATATACTATAAATTTTATCAATACTATAATTTGAAATTATTACTCCTTAATGAGTAAATACAAAATTATTTTTAAATAGCAAAATAATAGATGTACAATAATTTTTAAAGACATTAAACTAGGACATGAAGATCTAGCAAGTAAAGATATAAATTTGGCTATCTATTTTCAGAAAAATATTCAAATGATATACACCTAACAATGTTCACAATTAGTAAATATACAATATTATGGTTCATTATTTGAGTTATTCAAAATTTTCATATTCATATAGATGAAAGAACTTCAATTATTTGGTCGTTAAAGATTTTTTAGAGTAAAAAGTGCTAATTAGTGAATTCGATACATGATTTGCATAGGAACTGTTGGGCAAGCTCGGACGTTGAGTGTTAGGCATGTTTAGGGCGCATAGTCGGGCGCTTCAGGGCGTAAGCCTCACAGAACTTAGCCCCACACATAAGTCTCAAGGCATTTTGATAGTGCCCCGCCCCGACACGAGTCCCAAAAAAGCCTTTTAAATCACATGATTCATCCACCCTTAAACACAGGTCTCGGGCTCAAGTACTCGGAATTGAAAACTCTTGATATGAAACACTTTCATCTTTAATAGGCCCTATAAAATGAGAATCCGCAGTAGTCAGACCAGCAGGTTCAAATAGGAATTTTTACCTTCTAATTCAAAGGTCAACACCTTATTTATTTTAAATAACTACCATTTAAAAAAATTATATTCTATAGATACCTTTTAATATTTATAACAAATATCTAATTTTAGTTACCTCCTACCCCTAAGCCACTAAATACGTTATTTAGTTACACTATTTTCTTTCTCTCTTTACGTTGATACATGCCATTCTCTTCCTCGAAAACATGAGTTACTGTTAGAGCCATATTCCTTTGAAGGAACAACAAATCTTGTCAAGTACGACTGGAATGTGAGGCCTGCTACTTGAGGCTCAATCTCATGGTTTCCTTTAACAACCATCACTCTTGAGATAGCGGCTCCATAAACTTGCAACTCCAGTTTATTCCGTTCAAATTTCTCTCTTTGCTTCAATTAGTAATGCACCACAAAGAATCATATTCAGATTAGCTTGTTTCAAATCCATTCACTTTATTTTCCATTATCTAGGAATATATAATAGGCTACAGTTCGTCGATCCACAATGATATCAATTTGATAAGCACTCATGTATTTCATTATATTCCTTGTCTTTTTTTTCATTGTAATTCAATATATCTCGCTATATTTTATGTATTTCATTATATTCACTATTTTTTTTTTTCATTGTATTTCAATATATCCCGTTGTATTCTATGTATTTCATTGTATTCAGTGTCTCGCTATATGTCATGAGTTGTATTCATATATATTTTTTTTAATTAATATAATTTATGTACTCAGATGTATTATATAATTTCTCTAAAGATTACTATATTTTTGAAATATTTTTCGGTTGAGAATCTTTTTTATAACTGAAAATACGTAATTTGTGTGTTATAATTGAGTTTGTTGAGTTATATTAGGAGTATTATGTTAATTGATTCACTTTCTGTTTAAAAACAGTGTAATCCCCTGTTTCACGTCGTGAATACAGTCGAATACAATAATCTATTCAGTTGTAGTCCCATATTTCACGCCATGAATACAACAACTGATTAGCTGGATTTCCCTGATTCACGCATATTTTGCTACTATATTCATGAATACAGTAGCTTAAATACATCTAATACATCTTATAACAACAAAAAGGTATCTACAATCCGCAATATAGCAAATGGTATCTATAGATAGCTAATTACCACTGAAAGATAGTACTTTATGAAAAATTCTCTTTCAAATACTATATGGTTACTCCCAAAAAAGAAAATTAAACCAGAGCATGTGTAAATATCTATACAGTGACAAAAACGTTTTTGTAGTACTGTTTTCCCTGACAATTTTATTAGTAGGGAGAAAGGTTCTTCACCTTTATCACTCTGCATCGTTCCACTCCATCAGAAATTGATGCTCTCTGATTGCTACGGCTTTCTAGCAAGTAAAATATCCAAGTGAAATGTCCTGATATTACATTAATTCAAGAAGACATCTGCACATTTTACTCCTACATCACTGTGCTGCTATCCACTTCCTCACGTTGATATAAAATTTTCCATTTTCCCATTTCAGTGATAATTCAAAACCCGCTCAACTTACTCTACAGGTTAGTCATGGTTATATAGTCGCCCAGAAACAATGGCTCTCGGACACTGAGTTTTATCCTGCAGTTCAGTGATCAACCATCAGTAATACGAAAACAATTTTGAAAAAGCAAATCAGATCAGATCAGTTAAGTTTGCTGTGTATGACAGAAAATGTTTTCCCTGAATAATGTTCTACCGGAAAATATTTCCAGAAGAAAAGTGGTTGTCCCACTTTCTAGTATTTGATTGGTAAATTGAGATCGGAAAAATATTTATTAAAGATGGATGATAATGTCAGCAAATTGAATACTGTCTTGATGAAATTTTTGAGTATAAAGATTGATACTTAAGTCTAACTGTTGGTTGGACCAAATGATATGGAGTAAGATTTAAATATTTGTCAAGAAAATGAAAAGGGAGGGAGTGTACTCCCCCCCGGGAGAAATTCAAAAATAACCAGATTTACAACTGGTCGTTCAAAAATAGCCCAATTTCAAAAGTAATTGAAATTTAACCACTTTTTATGTAAAGGTAAATCTGAGCGAAAACACTGTTCAAAACCCGGAAAATACTCCAGTATATTATGCTGGAGTTCCAACATAAATATACTTGAACTCCAGCATATTATACTGGAGTTCCGGGATAAGTATGCTGGAACTCCAGCAAAATATGATGGAGTTCCAGCATAAGTACACTAGAACTCCAGCATAATATACTGGAGTTCCAGCAAGTATAATGGTCCAGTATAATATACTGGAGTTTGGAGCACCGGTGCTCCAGTCTCCAGTATATTATACTTGGAGCTAGCAAAGTATACCGATCCAGCATAATATGCTGGAGTTCATACACAAGTGCACCGAACTCCAGTATATTATGCTGGACCGGTGTCTAATGCAGCAAAATAGTGGCTATTTTTCATTGACTTGGTAAATGCTGGCTATTTTTGATTGATCAATACGAAAACTGGCTATATCGTGCTATTTTTACCTTTCCCCATTTTGAAAGAAAATATTTTCTTTAACCAAATACTAAAAAGTGACTTCCTCATAAAAAATATTTTCCATGAAATTCTTCTTACTCATACCAAATATGCATGTACAAGTTCATCGTTTTAGAATTTAGACCAAACACATCAATTAGCGTTTCAAAAGCACGTATAATTTCAACGTTTTAAAATTTAGACCAGACAATAAGCGCTTCAAAATATAAATAGACCAAGTGAATTCGAAACACTTGACTGTGATAATATGCAATTTTATTCACAAAAATGCAAGTAAAGAAAAGGTTGGAGGAAGTTCAAGCAAAACATAGCAGATGTAGGTACTTAAACAATAGAAAGTTAGAGATATCTAAGACTTCCATCTTCTTATGCATAAGATGGCAATACAGGAAGATAGAACTTAAAAATCTATCGTATTCTGTGGTAGCTAATATGTTCCTCTGATGTTATCGATGTGAAACATGATACTAAATGAAGTTCGCCTATTTCATGAGCTAAACGCTGAACCATGTGAAGATTTCATAAATCAGCTAAATCATTATGGTATAAGAAATAATTCGATGGCGTAAATAATGGACTGCTTAACTCAAACAGGAGAAGAAAATAAAGAGACACTAGCACAAGGCATAAGGCGAAACATATCAAGTAAGATTAGTCGACATAAACTTAGAAACAAAGGTTTTCTAGCTAATAAATTTGTATAGCAACTAAAAATTTTGGAATTCTCCCTGGAGGAAGGAGATATGTATCATATTGGTAGCAGAAATATTTCAATGTCACAACAGTATAAAGTAATTCATTAAAACAGGAGAAGTAATTAAGAGAGAATTGCACAATTACTGAAGAGGAAGGGTTGTTAGTCAAACAAGGAAAAATGTCAAGTCAGGAACTTGTCAACCTAAAATTACAAAGACAGACATACCTCCTAAACATCTTTGTACAGCAACTGAAACTTCGGTATTCTGTCTGGGGGAAGGGGACAAGTCACTATGAGCTTGCCTTTCATGGCCCCTCTAAATATTGCCTGCTTACAAGTCGGAATGCGAAGCTATTAGAAATGACACCACAACCATGACTTGTAAAAAAGAAAAATAATCAGAGCGTCCGCTCAGCAGATTCAAAGAAATAGACTAAGAACTTTAGTGTGCTTGCTCCTGAATAAAGAACACAATCCTATGAACCTCATAGACGCAGACGGTATCCATCAGGTGTTCTATCAATTGTGAACTAATTGAAAAGGTCAACACTCTCAAAGAAAATCTATCCGAAGCTAAAGTCGTTCTCCAATGGTTTAAGTTGATAGACAAAATAGTTGCTGGACTCCCAAGAAACACTGCAAATAGGCAAATAATCCTTCAAGATCTCTGCAAGTTAGAAATCTTTACAACCTGGAGACACAGGTGGATTATAACCATCTTTATTTTATGACCAAGAAATCCGTCTAGGGCCAATCCTTAGGACCAACCTCCGCCTTCAAAAGTCGGGGATAATGGGCCCACCCCTCTACACTTTTTTATCAGGTTAAGTTTGCCTATTCCGTGCTCGAACCCAGGACTGCTCCTCTACCCTTCTCCACTTAAATATCAGGATTTGTTTGCATGGCGCATAGCTCGAACATGTGACCTAAGTCACAAGTCCCTCAACCTTTGCCACTTGAAATAAGCTGCACTGGCGTTAGATTCAACCAATCTTACCCAGCTATATTCGACAATTGATGCCTCGAAAGGAGGTGAAGATCCATTTGTGATAACCAACTTACAATAAACTGAATAGAAAGAAATCCAAGAATCTCAAAATTTGAGAGTGATATATATGAAGACTTGTGTAGGGACAAAGTATAATTACCTCTATGCAGGTATTAAAACAATGTAAGGATTTTATGAATACAAATTTGATGAACAGATTTTTATGCAATATTAGAAGATCTCCTCCTTGAAAAGAAATAAGCTCTCACATTATTGCAAAGGGATCTCAAACTATAGATTTTTACATTTGTTTTCACTTTATGCAAAAAAAAATATGCATCTCGGTGCACCCTTGATGATTTGACAGACCTGGTTGTAGCAGCTTTATAATAATCTTAAGAAGCAAAAATGGTCATTTCTTGAGAAAGAATCACAGGAACCTTCTTAGTAAATTATGTAAAACCAACAATTATACAACATATGTATTCATGTCATGCTCGCACATCATTAGAAGGTGAGTTAAAAGACGCTCTTAAATCCATAGAGAGGAGGTTCCAAACAGCCATGCATTTGAAATTAAGTAAGCACTAGACAGGAAAAGACAATCCACCAAGCTTTGATTGATTCAAACTCAAGCTTTCAACTAAAACCCAACATCTTCTCCCTTCCACGTCTTCCAAAACTTGAAGCAAGTTTCATCTTGTTCTAACTTCATGTCTGGAGGCATGCAGAGACAAATAGCTGGATAAGCTAATTTTAGACAAACCTCCATACAAAAACATGAAGTTTGAGTCTAGAAGTTAGAAGCTCAAGATATCTCAGCCATTCTTCAAAACCAAATGTACATCACCTTAATTAAAAGCCACAAGAGCGAGATTACAATGAAATATATGAATTATTATTCTGCCAAAGTGATTTTCTCTTCACTGGCTTTTAGATTCCATCAAAGACATGGCATTGATGGATCAACTTCATGCAAGTATTTCCAGCACACTAGTCATGCAGTATTGGTGGTTGCTATGGTACCGCCGTATATAATTTTTAACCAAACACCTTCCAAAGCTTTGGCACCATTAGAACCCATAGAGACTTAAAGAACCTAGTTTAGAATGTGCTACTCAAAGATCCTTAAAAGTTAGATAAGCAAGTCGCAAAGATTGAAAAGCTGCACTTTGCAGCAAAGGGCAAATAAACTTGATACATATTTATCTGGATCATAGGAAAACAAATATGCTTCAGAAAGAAAATTGCAAGGTTATCCCATACCTCTACCACATCAATGAAGTCTTGTTTTCGTTGAAATGCTCCAACCCACTTGGTGTGATCTGCACTTCTGGAGAACATCCATCACAAAAAAGTAAGAGCTTCAATCTCGACAGAGCTCCATACTTAAAATATTGTGAAAAACTACCACATCAAGTGTCTCCAACATATGCATAATACATGTATTCACTTAGTAATTGTTGCAGTGTCCTTATCAAATTCACTATATAAATTCGTCTTGCAGTATGATTACACAATTACCAGACGGAGAGATAAACCTTTTTTTTAAATTAGACCAAGAGAAATTTTGACATTTGTGCAGCATGACATTTGGTAGAGGAAGAAAAAGAGAACCAAGTAGTGTAAACGTGCCTTGCACATGCTCCAATATCAGACATCCTCTACCAAGGGGAGGAGGCAAGTAGGAAGATGTGGCAACTAGATGAATATCTGCAAATACTTGGAAATAGAATAACACATTCTTTTTCTTTTCTCTTTTCTTTCGAGTAGAGCCTCGCCTGCTCTTTTTTTTCCCTAAAATTATGTCAAACATTCACAGCTTTCTCTTCCCTCCTCCATTCAACAGAAAGCAGAAAAGAAATATGGCTCTTGCAACTTGCAAATAGCTGCTTGAATTAGGTCAATGTCATTTCATTTTCTCCTTATTGAAGGACCAACGAGCTAGTTACCTGAATTGTTGTGGAAAACTTCCAGCATTTTGAATTGGTTTAATTTGCCAACAAAATGTGTCTCATATATGGTCAAGATTATCGATTACAGTCCTTATAGCAAATAAAACATAAAGAACATGTCTATAGCAGAAAACTTCAAAATTTTGAACTAAAGAGAACGCATACCCAGAATCCATCTTCATATGATGGGCATTGAAGAAGAAAATAGTTGATGGTACTAAGGTTATATCAAAATACTTGACATAAACTTTTACGTCCTCTGAATCAATATCAACTAAAGCCACAGTCGCAAACTTGGACACCTCTCTCACAGATTTATACAGCTGCAGTCAACAGGAAGCAATTAAGTAAGCAAACCACTCCAAAAAGGATAGTAAGAACTAATTCAGTGTTAAATTAATGTCACCGGGGGGCAAACCCACCTATTCCAGCAATCTATCGCTTTGAACTAAAACTATATATATTAGTCGTAACTTCTAAATTATAATTCCTCCGTCTCAACTTCTCGGAACTATTACCATATGCGGAGCCAAATAGCTTTCTTTTTCCTTACTAAAATTTTTCAATCACCTTTTAAATACTTTTTAACTATAGAAACTGTAAGATGTAGTCAGAGGCAGGGTGTAGCCTATACTCAATGAGTTCAACTGAACCCATCATTTTCGACACGAAACATACAGCTTATGAACAAATGATTTCAGAACTACAATAAGTTCAGTGCTAAGAATCCTAAAACTTGAACCTATTAAATTCAAATCATGGATCCGCCTTTGCTTGTAATACTAGATATTTAATGACTTAATCATGTAGCATATAGAACTATACTAAGTTACACTAGTGGTCATAAATTAAAAACAAAAGGAGTATATTGAGGTGGTAACTTTTCCCCTAATGGCTTAAAATCCTCAATTGGCCTCTGCTGGCCAAATATTTAATTCTCTGGAAAAAAAAAGTAGTAATTCTTTCGATGATAAATGAAAAGGAAGTAAGACTTACGATGTCGTCGAGCTGGAGACAAAGAGGATCAGAGGATCGGCCGAAGCGGAGGACGAGAACTTTGTCGATTGTATCTCTAATTATGGAATCCACTTCTTGCTTCTTTGTTAGAGTCCTCAATATGTACTCCATCTTCCCTCTCCCCTTTTTTCTTCTGCTTCAAAATACGGCCAATCTGTAACAGAACACTATATACATTGGAAATTTTGACCAAAATGTATAACTTTGGCTTGAAAATTCCAGTAGTATGTAGTTGTTGCCAAAAATATGTAAATCACAGCTCCAAAAGTAAAATTTTGGTAACAGAAGGTTAGTGACATGCCGTTTGCAGTAGTTTGTTTACGAAGAACTCATTTGAAAAATGATACTCTAAATGCACCTTATAAGAATGAGCTTGTATGCAAAATGCAATTTTCTGGAACAGCTAGTGGTTTAAACCAGTGAAGAGGAAGAAATACTTGGGATTATAATATGTCTACATCTAGTACTAAGAAATACTACCTCATTAGGTTTTGCACAAGTATTTCTGTCCGAATGAAGCCAGAAAATCAAGGAAAATGCAAATATAATAGAGGCTTGAAGTCCAGTGCCGTACCTGTTCACTGTTAGGGCTTTTTCGATGATAAGGTTGAATATAAAGAGAGCAATGCGAAGCTGCCGATAATGGCGAACTCCTCCGTCAAAGGGGATTTTGATCGAAAACTTGAATCTGTATTAGCAATTTGAATGTAGAGATTATTCGGGAGAAACCGCACCACGAATCCGTCGGAGTTGGCGGCCGGAGGGTTTTTTTGATATCGGGAAATAGAGGATGGGTAGCACATCTAATTCTAATTTGAAAATGTGAATTAAAAAAAAAAAATGTGACTCACACCTCGTACAAATAATATACGAGGTAGTACCTTTTTTTAATCGAAATTTGGGGTATTTCACCAAATTAAAAAGGTATTAAAGTAGATGTAGCAGTATAAAATTAATAGGCGAAATGGCCTCCTGGCCCCTCAAACTTGCGGCGCTTTTAAAAGCCGATATACTAACTTTTTTGTTTCCCATTTAAACACTGAAACTCCTAAAACCTATAACTAATAAACACAATTTGTCCTTGACCCTAGGCGCTTGTATTACACATTTGCTACGTGTCCATCCAGTCAGCAAATGACCAATTAGACCGGTACATGTCAACGGTGCCAAATTAAACCTAATCGTTTGTGGTCCCCCTCTTTTAATCAAAACACCGACATACCCTTCCCCATTTTTTCGTCTCTTTTCTTCTCTCTAACCATCCCTTCTCTCTTAAACCTAGGTTAAGGAATGGCTGATTAACTGGTCATCTCCTTCCAAAATAACGTTAATCATTCCAAAACCAAACGATTGGGGTCCCCCCTCTTGTACTGAAAAGTTGATCGAGATTCGTCAAAGCTTTCATTTCAGTCATGTTAGTCTCTGAAGGTTAGTTTGTTTATTTTGATGTCGTTTTCATCTTTCTTTTCTATTTTTTTGTCAAATAATGTGGGTATTGTTTGATAGTGAAAGCTATCTATGGCTGCATGCATAAATATATTTGGAATTTTATATTAGGGTTAAAAAATTAGGGCTTTTGTCTTTTTCATGACTGATCTGGCATTTGGGGTTAAAAAATTAGGGCTTTTGTCTGCATGCACAAATGATGGGATTTTATATTAGGTTTTTGGGGAAAACAGTCGTATGTTCACTTTATTTTAGGGGTTTGTCTTTTTCACGACCGATCTGGCATTTAGGGTTAAAAAATTAGGTCTTTTTTGAATATCAAAATATTCTTGTCTCCCATTTTGTTAAAGTTTACGTCTTTTTAGGGTTAAAGTGTATCTGACTTGTCCCCAATTTTTTATAGGTTTCAATGGTTGTCTATATGAAATTACAGTTTCATCATCTAGGGTGGTTAGTAGCTGACCCAATTATGAGATATGTAAATGGTCAAACTTGGCCAATTATTCTTCAAGCTGACATTGATGAATTACATATAATTCAATTTCATGATTGGGCTAAGGATATGGGGTATTTAGCAGTAGATAAATATGCATGTAAAATTAACCAAAAAGGAGAATTTAGATTTCTGAAATATGATACTGATGTTTTAACTTTCTGTCAAGACCTTAAGGATGGGGATTTTATTGATGTGAAAATTTGTCACATAATTAATACACTTGTATTGATTTGGACCTAGATGAAATGTTAAGTAGTGGTGGTTTAAATGTGGACCCCACTGATGTTCAGCCACATGTGCAAACAAGTGATGTTAATGCTAAGGCAACACACTCATCTAACAATGATATAAATAAGGGTGATAACACTCACGGGAAGGGTAAAGAGAGGGCTGCTGAAAGTTCTGAAAGTTCTTATGAAACAGAAGACTCTAGTGAAAATGAAGGTGACTTATATAACTTTTATTTAGCAACTGAGTCTGAGGGTGATGCTGAGGGTGATGAGCTAAGTAGTGAGAGTGATAAAAATTATGAGGCTTTTTCTGTAGATGATACAGATGAGTCATTGTATAGTTCTGATGAGGATATTGTTGGAGAGACAAGTGACCTAGAACCTGAAGTTGTTGCTGCTAGACAGGCTAAAATGAATGCAAAGAGTACTAAATTAAGATCTTCTGAAGTTAATACTGAGGAGATACCTAGTGGACCTGTAGGTATAGACCCTGATTTTGAAGACATGTATAAAGATAGGGCATCCAAATATGCTGGAAAGTTGGGAGGGGATGAGCAATATCTGGACAGTTCAGATCCAGGTAGTGAGGATACAGATAATGAAGTATATGAAGAAGATGGGGTGCATAACCCTCAACCAAGAAGATACAGCAGTAGGGTATACTTTGATCCTGCTTGTAAGAAAATTTATTTCCGGTTAGAAATGGTGTTTGAAAATGTAAAACAGTTCAGATCTTCTTTGCAAGATTATGCTGTACAAAGAAGAGTTCAAATTAAGTTGAGGCCTAATGAGCAACATAGAGTTAGGGCAACATGTGTGAACTCAACAAGATGTAGATGGCATATTTTGGGAAGCTTGGAGGGACACACAGGGAATTTCATTTTCAAGAGCTACTATCCTGTTCATAATTATTTTAGAGCAACCAGAAACAAGATGGCTAATACAGCATGGGTAGCTAAACATTTCAAGGACAAGATTATCAACCAACCTGACATTAAGCTTAGGCAGTTGCAGGATTTTATTAGGATAAAATATGGTGTGTATGTAGGAAAATCCATATGTGCTAGGGCTAAACATCAGGTCATGGGTCAGTATCTTGGTGATTACAAGCAGGAATTTGCTAGAATATATGATTATGCTGACCAGTTGAGGTCTACAAATCCTGGCAGCACTGTTGTTGTGAAGACCTCCAAGGAGACAATACCTGGTAAGGACGTTTTTGTGGGTATCTATATTTGTCTACATGCTTGCAAAGTTGGTTGGTTGGAAGGGTGTAGAAATATTATTGGCTTTGATGGAGCATTTCTGAAGGGTGTGTGTAAGGGTGAGCTACTACCATGCATTGCTAAAGATGGTAACAACCAAATGTACCCTGTTGCATGGGCAGTGGTGGAAAAGGAGACAAAGCACACATGGTCATGGTTTTTTAGGTGCCTGATGCATGATCTGCAACTCATAGAATCTCAAGGTGAGGGATTGACCATCATTTCTGATATGCAGAAGGTATATACTACACCCATGTTCTTCCTTTAATTACTTGTATACTTTATATATGTTTCTGATATTCTAATTATTTTTTTTTGTTGCTTAAGGGACTTGTTGCATCTGTTTCTAAGTTGTTACCAAATGATGAGCACAGAATGTGTGCAAGACACATATAGAGCAACTGGAAACAAAAGTGGAAAAGAGAGGAAAGAAGGAAGAAGTTTTGGGCCTGTGCAAGTGCCTCATTTGAAGAATATTTGAAGGCTAAGATAGATGAGCTGGCAGAATTAGGTGATAGTAAGATCATTGAGGACTTGCTGGGATACCCAAAACAATCTTGGTGTAGAGCATTCTTCAAAGATTGGAGTAAATGTGATTCTGTGGAGAACAACATGTGTGAGACCTTTAACAGTTGGATCTTATCTGCTAGGCAGAAGTCTATCATAACCATGTTCGAAGAGATTAGAGTGAAGGTGATAGAGAGGATGACTACCATGAGAGAATTTGCAACAAGGTGGATTTCTGATGTATCTCCTATGGCAATGGGGGTACATAGAGGAACAATCTCAATATGCTGTTAGGCATGAATTTAAATGGAATGGGGATAGTGGGTATGAGATACAACATGGGATTTACAAACATATTGTTGACTTCTCCAACAATACATGCACATGTAGATCATGGCAGCTCAAAGAAATACCATGCTCCCATACAATATGTGCAATGTCTTTTAAGAAATTTGAGCCTGCTGATTATGTAACCTCTTGGTACAAGAAAGGAACTTACCTGAAGGCTTTTAGTTGTTACATACAGCCAGTAACCAACATGGAGATGTGGCCATCAACACAGAATCTAACTGTTGAGCCTCCTGTGATTACCAAGATGTCTGGTAGACCTAAGAAAAATAGAAAAAGAGCTCATGATGAACCTAAGAAGAAGTTTGGTAAGAGATCAAAGAAAGAGACACCAATGACATGCTCTAATTGTAAGACTATAGGCCATAACAAGAAGGGGTGTCCTATCCTGGTAATGTAGCCAATTTGTGTCTGATTTTGGAAATTTCTATATCTCATTTCTTATTTTGGAAATTTCAAAAAGGACAAGGATCTGGAACAGCAGGAACCAGTAATGTTGGTGTTTCTCAACCATCACAGGCTGCTCAAACAACAACTCAACAGTCAGGTCCTATAAGTGATTCTGAAACTACCAGGGCCACAAATACTCAACCATCAGCTGTTGCAAGTGCAGATGTAAGTATTCATTTTAGTTAATTTAGTTAATCTATATTAGGATCAAAATTTTTAAATTAACAAGATAATACTTTATCTTACATCAGGATACTAGAAGTATGAGATCAAGAACTTCTGAGGATATTATAGCTAGAGTTAGAGGAAGGCCAAGAGGTAGTGGACTTCGAGGAAGATCAAAAACTACTGGATTTGGTATATTGTTTAGTGAAACAGGAATAATGATAGAAATGTAAGATCATTAAGGATTTGAATTTTTATTTATATATTAGTAGTTGGTACTAATTTGGCTTCCTATGCAGTGTGGATCAAGAGATAGGGTACATTCTTCTCCTGCAAATGTAGTGGATGCTGGGCAGACCAATATCGATCTTGGATACAGTGCACCTGGACTAAGGTGGCAAGGAAGAAATGCTATATCACAAAGGCAGCTTCAACAACAGTTGAGGAGAAGACAAACTCAAGAAAGCCTTAGCCAACCTCAAGCCCATTCTTCATCTCATCCAAGCCAGTCTCCATGTCCAAACTTGAGCCAATCTCAGCAAAACATCAACCAATCTCAACCTTGAAGATGACTGAATATTTGTTTTTGTGATAACTTAAGTCTGTTAGTTGCAGAACTTAATTTGTAGGTTAACTTAAGTATGTTTAAGTAAGACTTTTCTTTTTGAACAATGTTCAAATTATTTCTGCTACTAGACAGCAGTTCAGTGCTAATTTTGTCAACCAAAAAGGCTAATCGAACTTGGTTGTTTATATATGTGTGCTTGTTTATGTTAAACTTGCTTTTCATTGTACAAAAAAGATATCATTCATTCTGTCATTATCATTGTACATAGGGTTATGAAATAGTGCTGACTACACTAAGAAGAAAATTACAATTATTAGTGCTACTACAACAACTAAAGTTATAGTGATCTTGAGCCTCTTCCTACGTTGTAGTCGATCTCTCTCTTTTATTCTTGATAACAGCCCTGAAATCACCTGTTTATAGTGATATGGAAGAGGTGGGTCAAACCACTTAAAAAAATTACAAGAATTGGCTCGACCATAGTTTGAGCACCCATAAAACCTCCTTCCTGGATTTGTTGCCTTCCAAGTGATGAAAATACGAGCTTCAACTCCACAATGACAAAATACAGGACTTTGATACATTATCACAATCTGGAAAAATAAAAAATAAAAAATTAAAGAAAGCTTCATATTTTAAGAAATAGGAGAAATGAAGCTTCAATTGCATATAATAGAGGGATAATGTGTATCCAATTGAAAGAATAAGACCCCACTTAAATAGGCTCCTTTTTTGACCGTTGGGCGTTGGGAAGGGGGTCTCCCACGCTCCTAAAAGTTGTGACATTCACGTAGGGGGCTGACTAGGACCAACTGACGACACATGGGATGGGTCAACGGTCAATTGTGTTTATTACTTATCGGTTTCAGGAGTTTCAGTGTTTAAATGGGAAACAAAAAGTTAGTATATCGGCTTTTAAAAGCGCCTCAAGTTTGAGTGGCGAGGCTTATTTTTGGCCAAATTAATATTTAAGACATTAAGACAAAAACTTCCTCATCACAAAAATTATATATACCAAACTATATATCACTAATTTAACTCATATTGTTTACCCTCAAATTCGTATAACAATTAAACTTATACTGTGATTTTAAGGATATGTGATTTCGTCCAATACCAATTGATAAGCAAGAAAGTAAATGAATAAATTAGAGAATAAAATAAATCAAACCAGTATGCTAGCCAGGTCTCGACCTCGACTTGGGATAGTCTCTAGGTGGAATAGTAAGAACAATAAATGATAAAGCAACTCTGATGAACAATAAGTGAAACAACAGGAAAATAACGAGTGTATATATTCTTATTAGTGAACAATGATGATTACAAATGCATGGGATCCCT
The DNA here is from genome assembly GCA_026770625.1 of Nicotiana glauca. Lineage (NCBI taxonomy): Eukaryota > Viridiplantae > Streptophyta > Magnoliopsida > Solanales > Solanaceae > Nicotiana > Nicotiana glauca. Next base: position 127,767 of record MU781787.1, read on the forward strand.
CTTTATATAATAGAGGAGTCCTAAATAAGGTACACTTCTAATTATAATAGAAAACCATATTAACATCTGATTAACCGCCGTAGATTGATCCCTTCTGAGATTCACGCCACGATCCTCGATCGATCGTGGATATATCGCCTTTTCCATTATCAATCTATACTAATGTCACTCGAAGTCTGTCTCTTTCTGGCCGTGATTGATATCGACCTCGATTCGAAAAGAGGCTTCGATTCCAGACTCGACGTCCTAGCTCATTGACGCGACATTCCTATCTCGACCTAAGAATGAAATTGGGTAGCCCTGATTTCTAATGTATACAGATAGTCCCCTAGTTTCTTAGAGTAAAATGATAAAAAACGACTTGAGCATCGATTTTCTGGAGACCCCAATAATGACGTCATCCCCATGACGTAAGCGATTGAGGTGATCGAAATATCCCGTCGGTACAGTTCCCCAAACCATTAATGTTTGCCAATGGATGGTTGACCACTAGCACCACCAAACCGTTGCCATGAATCTATAAATATAGGCTCTTTGGTTGAATCAAAATTTTACTTTCACCTCCACCAAGTTTTCTAAGTCTCTTATTCTCTCCATCTCTTCTCTTTCACCACTTGTTGAATCAACTTTGTTAGTATCAAAAATACCAAGTTTCACCTCTTTCCGCTTCCTACCTGAATTAATGGCGAAAACCTCCAAAACCGACCCACAAAAGTTCAAAGCCTCTTTATCGTGGCCAGTCGGTGATAAAACATCGGTGGATCCACATATCGAAAAGTGCATTCCCGGGTCATACGACCTTTCTTCTGATTTCAAAATACAAAAACCCTCTTCGGTACCTGGCCGGTGTGAGCCCATGTCGAGGTATATATGCTCGATAACCGAAGGCGATCTCGAGCAGATGAAAAAGGACTGCCACTAGGAAAATGCAGAGGTCATGATTTTTACCCCCGAGGAGGATATTACTACTTACGTGGAAGGGTTTCTAGGTGTTTACACTTACCCTTTCACGATGTATCCCGTCGATCCCGTTATTATTGACTTCTTCCACCAATACTGAATAACTCTTGGCCAGATACACCCCTCATTTTGGTGCATTTTTATCTTGCTTCGATTCTTCGTGAGTAAGGTCGAAGGGATGCCATTTACCCTCGACCACCTCATGAGACTGTATAGCCCCCGTCTCTATCAGGGCGGATTAATAAGGCTCCATCGCCAAGCGACAAAGGTGTTGTTCTCGAGTACAGACGAGGACAAGGATCGGGGATGGATGGGTCGGTTTGTCCGAGTGAGGACCTCTGATATAGTCCCGGCCGAGAAAATGCCATTCCCTGAGGAATGGAACATGAAGTGTAAGTAAACCCATCAACATCTTATGTCGATTTCTTTGTTTCTTTTATCTTCCTTCACCCGCATCTTTTCTCACCCATGTCTTTTCTTGTGATGTAGTAGTCCCCTGGGTGCCCGAAGCAATCCGGAACCTCGAAAGTTGGGTTTGGAAGCTGGATTTGACTTCCACATATGCTGAGCGCTCGTGGCGCGATTTAGCGAGGGGCCGATGGAGGTCAAGAATCATGGTAAGCTTATCCTCTTCGCTTTTGATGAATTTTTCTGAAACACTTCTTTTTATTTATACTTGATCCCTTTTATGCAGGCCTTGGGGATGTTGCTGAAATGAGGTCGTCCCCGCCTGGGGAAGAGGTGGCCCCGAAATTGGCTAAGGATTAGAAAAGAAGAAGGGCCTCGCCTTCCAATATACCAAAGCCTAAGAAGAGCAGGGCTCGTAAGTCGAAGAACGACTCCGCTGCTCCATCTGCTGCCGTAGCCCAAAAATTACGAGATGAAGAAGAGGAAGGAGAATATGCTGGTTGTGGGTTGGTGGCTCGAAAGAGGGGAAGCGTCAAAGCTTCAAAAGCAATTGAGCCGGTGATGGCTGAGGAGGCTCATCCTCTGACCGATGAGATCTCATAAGATGGTCCAAGCAAGTCCCCGAGTCATCGGGGGCCGAAGATGTCTCCTACCATGACAAATAACCGGTGAGTGTGCCTGAAGGGTCCGATTCCAAGGCCTTTCAAAAGAGAGAGAGTGGCCCAAGTGACTTGATTGGGGGAATCGATATTGATGATTCGCCGCCCGACCCAAATTTTCGGAGGGGCAATTTTGGGAGGCTCGGTCTATGGAGACCCCCGATACAGGAACTGCCCACGAAGGAGATGAAATATTTTGTAGCTGCTTTATGGGGGTCGATGATATTTTCGACCTGGATGCAACGATCATTTTTTATGAGGCTCAATGACTACCGAACTGGGTAAATTTTAGCTCTGTTTATTAGGTTTATGTTTGTTTTTATTTCCTTTTGTCTGATTCACTTCCTTTTTCCACAGGCTGTGGCACTTCATCGGGAAGCATTTTCCAAATCCCAAGCCGAGCTGAACCGGTGTGAGGCTGATCTCAAAAGTTCACTGTCACACCTCTTTTTTCGCTTACTACACCCCGTGAAGGGTATAATAAAAAGAGTTTTTCCAATTAAAGGACGGTCGGAATGGGATTAGTTAGTTAAATTTTCAGAGTCGCCACTTGAGAATATAATGGTGTCTCAAGTCACCGAATTAATCCCGAACCGAGGAAAGTTTGACTCTGTTACAGTCTGCGAACTAGAAA
>MU781792.1:0-29084 GCA_026770625.1 Nicotiana glauca
TCACGTCCGATTGACTTTAAATTTTGCACACAAGTCATATTTGACATTACGGACCTACTCCAACTTTTGGAATTTTATTCCGACCCCTATATCAAAAAGTCAACCCCCCGGTTAAACTTTCCAAAAAACCTTCAACTTTCTATGTTTAATCAAATGGCTTCAAAATGGTCTACGGACCTCCGAATTCACTTCCGATCGCGCCCCCAACTCCAGAATTACTATACGGAGCTATTCACAGTCTCGGAATTCTAAACGGACATTGATAACATCGAAATACACTTCAAACCAAAATTATGAAATTTCTTCTAAAATACTAACTTCCACAATAAGCGTCAAAACGCTCCAGGGTTATCCAAAACCCACTCCGGGCATACGCCCAAGTTCGAAATCATCATACAAACCTGCTGGAACCTTCAGATCCCGATTCCATATGCCCAAGTCCCATCCCAGTGGCAATGTCAGCCATAACACCATTCCATACGAAGACCATGCCCTGGGATTACACAGTCGAGGCAAGGGGAAAAGGAAAAGCCAAAACCGGAGAAACAGTTACGCCGTAGGGTATGACAAGAACCGACAGGGTTTATACCCATGAGGATTTAACTAAATCAAGTAAGCAGACCTCTGGACGGCCTATTAAAACTGTGCTTGATGATCTTTGGAGGAAGATATAAGCAAATGAGTACTCAATCGTTGATCAACTGAAGAAAACACCGGTACAAATCTCCATCCTAGCTCTGCTGCAAAGCTCCGATGCATATAATAATGCCTTGTTGAAGATACTGAGTGAGACATATGTACCCAGCAACATAACTGGAGGAGAAATGGCGGACATGGTAGGGCGAGTATTGGAGAGTCAAAAAAAATATTTTCACGAAGATGAGCTGCCACCAGAGGGGTTGAGTCACAACAAGGCATTGTACATTACTGTGCAATGCGAAGATTATTTTGTCACTAGTGTCCTAATTGACGGAGGGTCCAGCCTTAACATTTTTCCATTGGTGACTCTCATTGGGCAACACGATGAAACAGTAAGGAAATAACAGGCCATTTACTATCTCAGCAAGAAGTTCACCCCGTACGAGGCTCGGTATTCTCTATTAGAGCGCACCTGTTGTGCTCTAACTTGGGTAGCTCAGAAATTAAGGCATTATTTCTATACCTATACTACTTATCTCATATCAAAGATGGATCCTCTGAAGTACGTCTTTCAGAAGCCCATGCCCACTGGTGAAATAGCCAAGTGGCAAATCATGCTGAGTGAATTTTACATTGTTTACGTGACGCAGAAAGTAATCAAAGGAAAGTCATTAGCAGATCACCTTGTTGAAAACCCTGTGGATGGATAATACGAGCCCTTAAAGACGTATTTTTCCTAATGAGGAGGTATAATTCATAGGATAAGACATTGCGAGTCCTATGACGGCTGGAGGATGTTTATCGACGGAGCAGCAAATTTCAAAGGAGTCGGTATAGGAGCAGTCCTAGTATCAGAAATTGGCCAGCATTATCCGGTATCCATCAAGCTCAGATTCCCATGCACCAATAACATGGCCGAATACGAAGCCTACATCTTAGGGCTCAATCTGGCCTTTGACATGAATGCCCAAGAGTTGCTAGTGATTGGAGATTCGAATTTGCTTATACATCAGGTCCGAGAAGAATGGGCAACCAAGATCTCCAAGATACTTCCATATTTGCATCATGTACAGGAACTGAGGAAGAGGTTCACAAAAATAGAATTCCGACATGTCCCCAGAGTCCAGAATGCGTTTGCCGATGCATTGGATACCCTGTCGTCCATGATATAGCACCCGGACACAAATTTCATTGACCCTATTCCTGTGAAGATCCATAATCAGCCAGCTTACTGTGCTCGTGTCGAAGAAGAGACAGACGGAAAACCTTGGTTTCATGATATCATGGAATATTTATCCATGAGGGAATATCCAGAACTTGCAAACGCTACTCAGAATCGCACACTTAGAAGGTTATCCAATAATTTCTTTCACAACGGAGGAATCTTGTACATGAGGACTCCCAATTTGGGATTATTAAGGTGTGTCGATGCAAATGAAGCATCCGGGCTATTGTAAGAAATTCACGCAGGGACCTGCGGCCCATATATTAAAGGTTTTGTCCTAGCCAAGAAAATACTCCGAGATGGTTATTTTGGGTGACTATGGAGACATACTGCATTTGTTACGTCCGAAAGTGCCATCGCTGTCAGATACATGCAGATATGATAAAAGTGCCTCCTAATGAGCTTAATGCAATAAGCTCGCCATGGCCGTTCCCCGCTTGGGGAATAGATATTATCGGACCTATCGAGTCTTCCACATCAAACGGGCACATGTTCATTCTAGTGGCAATGGATTATTTCACCAAATGGGTTGAAGCAACATCATACAAGGCAGTGACTAAGAAAGTCGTGTAGACTTTGTCCGCGACCGCATCATTTGCCGGTTCGGCATCCCAGAGTCAGTCATTACTGATAATGGCTCCAATCTCAATAGTGAACTAATGAAAGCCATGCATGAAACATTCAAAATCATTGATTTATTGAGTTGTAAAGTGAGGTAAGTGCTGGGTCTAACCTTGATATGAGGGAATAAGAAACCCCTAAACTATATGTTATATGAATTATGAAGGAAACGTCATATATGCAAGGTGACAGGTGTATATGCTTCGTTGTACTACTTGCTTTCATGTTTTTGTTACTACATAGTGTATCTTGTAACATGCCTTAATTGCTACATGCTTATTTGACTTCCATGCCATAATTATTACCTGTCATTTAGTTATCCTTGTGTTAAAATGTCCACCCCTTCCATAATTCTATGCTTATTTGCTACCTACCTCTATTTGCTTTACTTACACATTTAAATTGTCACAAATCTTAGTTGTCTTATAGTTTTGCAGAATTTGCTGCCTTCTATGTCATAGTTTCACTTGTATGAGTTGTTAATTTGTAGATATCAATGAGTTGGTGAAGTTGAGTCATTTGAATTGTTAGATATTTTTTGATTATTATGAGATTTTTCATTGCCTCATACATTGACTCTCGTGATGTAGAAATTCCTCCAGAGTGCATAACTTGTATTTGTTTGTGTCTGTTGGATTTGCCTCGGTATTTGAGCTAAGTTTCTAAGACTTGTTATTGTGGATTCTCCGGTAGTTGGATTTTGAGTTCGTTGTTAAGGGTCTGCTTTATTTCCATTTCTTTCTCTTCTATTATTAATATTATTGCGTAAAAGTTATTGTAAGTGGCCTGCCTTAGCCTCGTCACTACTTCATCGAGGTTAGGCTTGGCATTTACAAAGTACATAGGGTCAGTTGTACTCATACTACATGCTACACTTCTTGTGCAGATATCAGAGTTGGTCCCATTTTTGTTGAGTGAGGTTTGCTAGGATCTAGACATCAGTGGATACTTGAGGTATAGATACATGGCGTTTGTAGCACTAAAGTCCCTTCTACTTCATTTTTAGACGTTTATTTTGTTTAAGACAGTTATGTTTTGTTCAAAGCATTATCTGTAATACTCTAGATGCTCATGTAATCGTGACACGAGTTCTGGGTTGAATATGGTTTTTATCATTTGCTAGTTTATCATATTCTTTTAGACTATTCACTTTTATTGTTGCAAATTGATTTGAATTGTTAAAAATGGTTAATAACTATATCTAACGTTGGCTTGCCTAGAGAGTGAAATGTTAAGTGTCATCACGGTTCCGAGAGTGGGAATTACGGGTTGTGATAAGTTGGTATCAATGCACTAGGTTGCCTAGATCTCATGAGTCGTGATAAAGCATGGTATAGTCTATAAGATCAGTACGGAGACGTCTGTACTTATCTGTAGAGGCTATAAGGCTTTAGTAAAATTTTTCTTCTTTCTTCCTTATCGTGCAGTTTATTTACATTATTGCAGTTTGAACCATTCTACTTTTGTTCTCTCACAGATGGTGAGAACTCGCTCACCGTCTACAACCGGGCAAGAGCCAGAGCCCCATGTTGCAACCATTAACAAGGGTATGGGCCGAGGCTGAGGTAGAGCTCAACCTAGAGCATGAGCAGTAGGAGCACCCATGGTGTAGCTTCCAATTGACCATTAGGAGGAGATCCCAGTTCTGTCCACAGAAATCGGACCCTATCAAGTCCCTGAGGGATTCATAGCCACAATAGTTCTTCAGTACACTCTAGTCCCCTTAGTTGGACTCATTGAGAGTGTGGCTCAGATCGGAGCATTTCCTATGGCACCTATTATCTCTCAGGCTGAGAGAGGAGACCGACTTCTGCTACTCACTCCAGTAGCTCCAGGAATTAGAGTGGTTCAACTTGTAGTTGCTACATAGCCCGGGGAGAGGCCCGCGATATATTCTAAGGGGTTGATGAGATGGGACAAGTTCACCAAGATCTTTCTTATTCAATATAGTGATGCACCCTCTAAGGACCCATATAATTATTTGGACTATTTCCATAAGGTACCGTGCAACATGCGTATTGTTGAGACCAATGTGGTTGACTTTGTAGTGTTCCAGATGACCGGTTCTGCCAAGAGGTGCTGGCAAGATTTTGAGTGGAGCAGACCACTTGGTACACCTTCACTTACTTGGGATTATTTTTCACAGCCATTTCTAGAGAAGTTTATTCCTTTCACTCTGAGAGGGGAGTACCGTTGGCAGTTTGAGCGCCTTTAGCATGTTGGTATAACTGTCATCCAGTTGGAGACCAGATTTTATGGACCTGGCCGATCATGCAGCTATTTTTATTCCTACAGATAGAGAGAAGGTGAGGAGGTTCATTAATGGCCTTACCTTCAGCATCACGCTTCAGTTGGCCAATGAGACATGGGATGATATATCTTTCTAAAGGGCTGTAGAGATTGCTAGATGGATAAATATGGTTCATGGTCAAGATAAAAGGTCGACATCTGATAAGTGGCCCCATCATTATGGTTGTTTCAGTGGTGCCTCATCTTGAGGTAAGGGTTCTTTTAGTTGAGGCCGGTTCAGTCAGCTCTTCATATAGCCCACAATGCTTTAAGCGATAATAGTTCTTATGTGTCTCATCCTGAGCAGCTGGAACTTAGTGCACCTTTAGCTCCTATCAGTGCACAACTGCTTCAAAGATACTATAGCGCCTATCCAGGCTATTAGGGTAAGTTTCATCTTCAACAGCCTTAGCTCCTGAGAGATTTATTTAAGTGTGGGGGCATATGTCACATCAGGAGGTATTGCCCTAGGTTGTCGAGAAACAAACCTTAGCAGAGTTCTCGTGCCATCATGCTGGCCGCAGTTGCTCCACCGCCTGCACAGCCAGCTAGAGGCGGTGGTTAGGTCGTTAGAGGTGGAGGTGAGGCCATTAGAGGTGGAGGCCACCCAGCTAGAGGCCACCTGGAGGGCGGAGGTCAGAGTGGTAGGGCTCAACCCATTTTTATACATTCCCAGCTAGAGCTGAGGTAGAGTCATCTGACGTCGTCATCACAAGTATTGTTCTTGATTTCCCTAGAGATGCTTTAGTTTTATTTGATACGAGCTCTACTTATTCCTACGTGTCATCCTATTTTTACTCATATCTGATTGTAAATAGTGGTTATTTGAGTGCTTATGTATATGTGTCCATGCCTATAGGATATTCTATTGTTGTAGATTATGTTTATCGCACGTGTGTGGTTTCTATCGGGAGCCTTGACACTAGTGTAGATTTCCTACTTCTTGATATACTGTGATGTTATTTTGGGAATGGATTGGTTGTCACCTAAGTGATGTCGTGGTTACCTCGATTAGAGTGGAGGGGACTCTTGGACATTCTACTAGCAAGGTTATTTCTTATGTGAAGGCTTGGCATATGGTTGAGAATGGATGTCTACAATATTTAGCCTATGTTTGTGATTCTGGTGTGGAGGTCCTTTCCATGTATTCAGTACCTATTGTGCGTGAGTTTCCAGAGGTGTTTCCTACAGATCGACCGGTAATTCCACCCGACAAAGATATTGATTTTTGTACCGAGTTGCTCCAGGCACTCAGCCCATTTGTATTCCACCATATCGAATGACACTAATGAGTTGATAGAGCTAAAGGAGAAATTGCAGGATTTTCTTGATAAGCAATTTGTTAGAACTAGTGTCTCTCCTTGGGGTGCACTTGTGTTGTTCGTGAATAAGAAGGATGGTTCGATGAGGTTGTGCATAGATTATTGGCAATTTAACATAATCAATATAAAGAACAAGTATCCAATGTCGAGGACATTATGACTTATTAATCATCACCAGGGTGCCAAAGTGTTTTCGAAGATTGATTTGAGGTCTAGATACCATCAATTGAAGATTAGGATATCGAATGTCCCTCGGGCACCTTTTTGGACTCGGTATGAGAATTATGAGTTCCTAGTGATGTCATTTGGGCTGACAAATTCCCCAACAACAATTACAGATTTGATGAACTGGGTATTCAAGCCCTAATTGGATTTTTTGTGATTGTATTCATTAATGATATGTTGATCTACTCCTGCAGTCGAGAGGAGCATGAGAAGCATCTTCGGATTGTACTTTAGACTCTGAGAGATAGTGAGTTATATGCCAAGTTTTTAAAGTGTGAGTTTTTGTCGGATTCAGTTGTCATTTTGGGGCATGTATTCAGTTGCCATTTTGGGGCATGTATTATCTGAAGAGGGCATTAAAGTGGATCCTAAGAAGTTTAAGGCAATTCAGAACTTTCCTAGACCTACTTCAGCTTTGGAGATTTAGAGCTTCTTGGGTTTGTGTCACGACCCAATTTCTCCCTCAGTGAATTATTGTGACACCACCTAGTCTCTACAAGTAGGCCTAACACATTGTGGAAACGAAAAAAAAAGCATGAAAATTAATTATTAACAGTAACAATTATCTAATAAGCAACTGAATGCCACTCGGCATATACAATTATCACTACACAAATGTATCGAACAATACCTAAAACCTGGAAACTCACAAGTCATAAGTTACTAAGAAGTTTTTAATTATTCTATACATCATTTCTACAGAAAGAAAGAGAAATGAACATAGGGGGACGGGGGGGGGGGACTCTGAGTATCTGTGGGTGCGGGCAGATGTATCCTGAAGTCTTCAATAAGCAGCAACGATTGCAATTAGTGATAAGGCAGGTATGATGAACCTAGATCTGCACACAAAAAATATGTGCAGCAAAGAGCATGAGTACACCACAACGGTACCCAGTAAGTGCTAAGCCTATCCTCGGTCGCATAAAGACGAGATTAGGTCAGGGCCCTACTGGTATTAATATAATGAAATATGACATAATGAAGTATCATGGTAAAAGAAAAATACAGAGATCTAATTGGAATAGGATCAGTGAAAGGCAACAACTCAGAACACGGTAATAACAACAAAAGATCTCCCGGGATACCGTCCCCTAGTCCAAACGTAAATGTGCAGGGGGATATCCCAGAATATCGTTCCGTATTCCCAAAGTAAATATGTAGTGCTAGGGGATCTCCTAGAATACCGTTCCATAGTCCGAAAGTAAATATACAGTACAGGGGGATCTCCTGGAATACTGTTCCATAGTTCTAATGTAAATATGTAGCTCAACCAATATAAATCACTATCACAACAAGAAAAACTATAATTTAGTCTAGGTTCAAATAAAAGAAAATAGAAAATTTCACTAAACATGCTGCACAAAGTTCAAATAGGCAGTTAGAACAAGTAGGCATGTTTTTTCTAATCTAAACATGATAGTGCATTTGCTAGTGTAGTTCAAAGAAGGAGAAAACATGTCATGACTTTGTGAAAAATAGAGTTTTACAACAAATATCCCGTGTATGTACTTGTCACCTCACGTACTTGCCATTCATAAATCAAACAGTACCAAATCCTAAGGGGAGTTCCCCCACACAAGGTTAGACAAGCCACTTACCTCGAACTAAGCTCAATCAATCTGAAACAATGCTTTTTCCATGAATATTCGTCTCTAAATGGCTCAAATCTCACCAAAACCAATTACATAGTGTACATATAGCTACAAGAAACTAATCTAGCTAACGAAATCAAAGCTAAGGAAAGAAATTAGAAAAACGTCCAAAAAGCCTCCCTGGGACCACCTCTCGTAATCGGGTAAAAGTCCCAAATTATCAACACCCATTCACTCATGAGTTCACTCGTACCAGAATTATCCAAATTCGATGAAAAAATCCCAATCAAAACTCAAAATCTTAGTTAAAGAACTTCTTTCCATTTTTTTCAATTTTCCATCCCAAATCTAAAATTAAATGATAAAATTAATGATAGATTAGTGGGATATAACCAAAATAAAGGTAAGGATCATTACCCATTTGATATCTTTGAAAATCCCTCAAAATCTCGTCCAAATCTGAGCTCCCAAACTCATATTTTTAAGAAAATGGCCAAACCCTCATTTTTGAAATGTTTAACACTGCCTAATGATTTCTTAACCGCGATCGCCGAAACAAAGTCGCGATCGCGAAGAAAAATTTTGTTGCCTCATAAATTTACTATACGAGAACGCGTAAAACCCCATGTGAGCGTGATGTTCTAACTCTCACACTTACGTGATCGCGAAGCATCCAACATTTTCGCCGACGAACAAAATGCGTGGCCCAACTTAGGTCCACTTAACACTATGCAAACGTGATCTAGCCCACACATTCACGATCATAACCTGATAAACATACGCGATCGCGTCCCTAGTATTAGCAAACTTGAAGAACAAAATTAGCTTATCTCTCAGATTCTCTACCCGATCGCGATCCTATTTACGCGAACGCGATGAAGGAAACCAACTTCAGAACACCAGAAAAAATCTACTAGCCTTCTAAGTCCAAAAATGACCCGTTGAGCCCCCGGGACCTCAACCAAACATACGAACCATTCTTAAAAAACTATACGAACTTAGTCAAGCTCTTAAATCACATCAAACAATGGTAAAAATACAAATCACCCTCCAATCCAAACTTAACGAACTAGAAACTATCAAATTCGACAACTGAGGCTGAAACTAACCAAACCACATCCGATTGATCCCAAATTTTGCAAAAAATTCATACTCAACATTATGGACCTACTCCAACTTCCAAAATAAGAATCCAACCTTTATATAAAAAATTTCACTATCGGTCCAAAACTCTAATAATTCAACTTTCGCCATTTCAAGCCTAAATGAGCTACAGACCTCCAAAACACAATCCGAAAATGCCCCTATGCCAAAAATTACCCAACGGAGCTAATGGAATTGATGGAATTTAATTCCAGAGACATCTTTATATTGTTTCGACTACGATCCAAGGCTAAAGCTTAACCCTCTATTTAGGGACTAAGTGTCCCAAAACACTTCAAAAACCAAAGCAAACCTTTTCGGCAAGTCACAATAATAGAATAGATACGAGGGAGGTAGTTAATAGGGGATATGGGCTCTAACTATCAAAACGATCGAATGGGTTGTTACATTTGGCAAGGTATTATCGCCAGTTCGTGTAGAGGGTTTTCATCCATCGCAGCCCCATTGACTAAATTGACCAGGAAGGGTGCCCCATTCAGGTGGTTGGATGAGTGTGAGTTGAGCTTCCAGAAGCTCAAGACTACCTTGACTACAACTCCAGTGTTGGTATTGACCATATGTTTAAGATCCTACACGATGTATTGTGATGCATCATGTATTAGGCTCGCTGTGGTATTGATGTAGGATGGCAGGGTGATTGCATACGCATCGCGGTAGTTGAAATTTCACGAGAAGAATTATCAAGTTCATGACTTGGAGTTGGCAGTCATTGTTCATGCATTGAAAATTTTGTGGCATTACCTTTACGGCGTGTTATGTCAAGTGTTGACGGCCAATTTTGAACCTCCCTTTTAAAATTAAATTTACTTATACTTAATAATTTAAAATAAATATTTGAAAGTAATAAATAATCGCATATGTAAACTAATTAAGTATTAGTTTTAAAATTAATCACTTAGTATTAGTATTATATTATTACAAAATATTTACTATTTTAAGATGATTAAAATAACCTTTTTATACATCACATAGGCCTTATGATTAATTTGACAAAATTACTCCTTAATTTTTAGTAAAATATATTATTCTAATAATATTTTAAAATTAGTGTTAGAATTAGAAAAATAAATTATTTATAAATAATTAATTCAAATAGTTGGTATTATATATAATAATTATAATCTTACAATATTTTTTAAAATTATTAAGCTTATTTATTTTAATTATAGAAGGTAGCAAAAGAGGCTAAAGTCTGTAATTTCAATTTTCAATTAAACACAAAGTGGCTATTCTTTAAATTAACTATGGCCCAAATGATCAAGCCCAATCTAACAAAACACCCAGTCCAAAGACCTTCTAATCTACTATGGCGATCTGCGTCTCTCTCCCTAGACCAATCAAAAAGTGCCACGTCGCTCGTCTTTCTCACTCACTAAAAAGCACAATTTGGGTCGTTGATCTATCTCATCAGCGGTCCACGTTTAATCCCCATTTCCTTCTTATTCTTTAATTTTCTTACGATTCAATCTCAACCACCTGGTAAGAGATATCCAACAACGACCAATTTTTCCCGAAAATCATTTTTAAATTATTAATTATCAAAAAAATTGGAGGTGTTGATCAAAAGATCCAACGACTCTCGTTCCATCTTGGAATCTTAACTCAGAGACGACCCCCAAAACCCTAATCATTTACCACCTCCCCCGCCACCTCTCTTTCCCTTTCTTCTCTCTTTTTCTCATCCCTATCAGCCCATTAGTCCTAAAATATTGCACAAATTTGTGCAAGGTCACAAATCAACTCCGAATCATCCATCTTGTCCCTGTTAGCTATGATTCTCATAGGGTTCTTTCCATTTCACCGATAAACGTTCAAAATCCCAAGCCTGAAACCCTAAGCTCGAAGGAAAAAACCTCAAATCATATGATTTCTCAATTGATCTAATCAAATCAGAGCATGCATGGAGTTTTTCTCATGGTTCTTCATGATTATTCAATGTCTAGAGGACAAATGTATTTACCTCTAGAGAACGAGCCTTAGACAATGTTTTCTGAAATTTAAATCGCTCTGGTAAAATTCCACATTGCTTTTCACCGTTACTCATCTCTTATTTTCACTCAATCATGCTCACATGATCTACCATCCTTCATCTTCCACTCACTATTTGAATATGTTGAAACCCTAGAGCCATTAAATGGCACTATAAATAGGGCCTTGTTTGCTTTCACCTATCAATCACCTACACGACCTAAAATCACCTAAGAGAAAACACAAACACATAAGTAATTCTAATATTTCATAAATGTAGGGTTTCTTACTGATTTCTATTTTTTTTCTAAGTGCTTTCACTAATTCACATTTGAAGCTTTCGGTCTTAGGCAATTAGAAGGAATCCCTTTTTGGACTGATGCCCTCGAAACGTTCAGTACAATTTCACCCTCTTCTCTTTTAGTTGTCTTACCTGAATATCATGAACATGCTGTTTCCTACTATGAATTATATTTGTTTATGAATGTTTGTCATTAGTGTAAAATGTTACTTCCAGTTCATGATAAGGTGTTGTTAACTTGTGATCACTTGTTCTGCTCTTAAGTATCTTTAATTGGTGTTGATTAAGTTGTTAAGTGACCTTAATGACTTTCATTTTGACTATTCACTTTTAATGTTGCCATACTAAGAGTCCTGATCATGCTCCGGTACCCTTTGGTAACACCTGTATAAGCTCGTTGGTTATGACTATATGTCTGAATTCTTGTTGCAGATTTTAAAAGTTTGAAGTAGTGTTGTCAATTTATACATATGCTAGTGGCAAGACCTGAGGTAACTATTCTGCGATTAGTATGCTTCGACAAAGGCATTTGTATGACTGCATATCTGGGATGTGTTTTTTTAAAATGAGATCTCAAGTGTTTAGATCTTTTGGTAATAGCATCAATAATATTCCTCTCTCTATGTGTGTTTGGAATTTGACTTGATGAAATGTGTTTCATTCCTATGGCACTGGAAATGAGGTTATAAATATGAAACTGTTCTTGTGTCCTTATGTTATTCTTTCAAAAGAGAAATATACTTCTGCGGTAGGTTGTATAGTGGTAGTTGGTTTACATTGAAAGAGCCTCATTAGTATTTAAACAAATCAGGAAAAATGAGTCATTAATGGTTAGGGGTATTTGGGAGTAGAGTTTAACTTTAGGCCGGGTTGCTCTCCCCAGCACAAGTATTGCCCTGGGCATTGAGACCCTTGGGAATTTTGAAGTGTTGGGGGATCCAAAGGGGCAATCGACCTTGAGTGGAACTCTCTCCTTATCCCTTATTTCTTTGACACTTGTTATTCTTTATGGGTTTAGTGTTTAATGAACGGAATATTTTTAGTGTAAATAATTTAGTAGATATAACCACTATATAAGTTCTGATGGCATTTGAGCATTGATAGTCGTATATATTCTGCTTCAATCATTTATTTATATTTTTGATGCATGATTAAACATACATAACATGTATCTAATGGCATTCTTTTTTTTAGCATGTACATTTGTTTGGGTTTGCTGAGTTCTTAAGGAACTCAGGCCCTAGCCCAGCCTTGACGTATTTTTTGGAAAGTTGAAGTTAGTTGTTGTTGGCCCAAGAACAAGTGAAGTTTTAAATATTAACAAAAGAACTCAAACATGTACTAGGTCCATCTTGTGAAGCACAGTCATGATCAACCTGCACATGTGAGATGCACGTGAAGGAGAAAAATCTAACTGATCAAGAAGCAATATTTCCTGATCTGATCGAAAAGGTTGCATATTGGATAAGGAGAGAAAGACTCCTTACATGAAGAGAACACAATTTAGGATGGAGATAGTGTTAGAGTTTGCGATCACCGTGAACTCTTCTATGATATAAGCGTAGGAATTGAATCCCAGTCAAACTCTGATTAATAACCTATTAAATGACATTGTTGTTCTCTTTTACAGGTAATGCACATAAGCAGAAGTTAAACTTAAATTGAGAGAAAAAGAGCAAGGTGATTTTGCCAGCAATTTATGTGTGATTTGAGTGTGCAATCCTGAAGCTACTTGAACAAGATAGAAGAACCAGTTCCATGTGTCTATCTTATATTCTAGTTCAATTGTAGTAGCTGATTTTAAATTGTACCTTTCAGATTTTATAGAAGTGATTGTATTAGATACCTAGAGTGTTCAAGTTAGGGTTAAATTCAAGTTGTCGCAACAGTTGAGGCTTTGTGCCATAACGGAATTAGATTTAATCCTTATGTTTACAAAGAGGTTTTGTAAATGCAATTTTGGCTAAGTTATTTTAGTGGATGTTTGGGAAATTCCTCAGAAGTAGGTCGTGGTTTTTTCACCTTTTGAGCCAGGTGTTTTTTACGTAAAAATCTATGTGTTCTTTATTTTCTGTGTTTATCATTCTGCAAAATAATATTAGTTGGAACACCTAGAAGAACCAGGTTCTTCTATAGTTCAGTTATGTAGAAAATGGGTACCATACAAATCACCCCCATCTTGTGTGGTATTGACACTTAAAAATTCAACTGTAGCCACACCTTTTATTGTTGGTCCTACTTCCTTGAGGCCCAAGTATGAGAGTCAAATCCGTTTCCTCTAAACTTCTTTTCTATTTACTGTTGTAACGACCCGACTAGTAGGAGGAATATTATATGTGCCCTAGCCAATGATATGTGAACTCTTGTATGTTGTGTTAGAAAGTGAGGTGGTATGATTATTTCCCCCACAGGTAGTAATCTTATTCAGTCCTTATGGCGATGCGAGCAAGATAGCCCTCGTGATTTTGATTTGCCTATTATACCTTAGTCGTGCTTGCTTCTTTCATGTTTGAGCACGTTCATTTATTTTCCCACAGTTTTATTTGTTCACTCTATTATACTTGATATCAATATTCATATGCTCAGTGAGCTCGAGCATTTTGGCTTGATAGGTATTTAGGAGCGGGTTGCACGCCGAAGCGGATGTTATGTGGGGTACCCTTTCATTGTGCTTATTTGGTATTGTGTTTTCCCTCTATGGAATGATTTAATGAAAGACTATACTGTTGTTGTCACACATATTGTACTTCTTAGATAATTCTTATACTTCGCTTTCCTTTATTCGTGCTGCATAATTTAGTTATTGCTGCTTTGGTGTACAAGCTGTATAGTGTGAGAATTTGTGTTTCCATGATGAGTCATCAGTTGGGCTACTTGTATTGGTTGAGAGTTGGTTCTTAGACCTGAGAGTGGTACTATGGTATTGGGGGTGAGAAGTGTTGGAAGTGTGTGGGTATTACTACTAAGATTTGGATAATGGCCTAGCGGGCGAGAGAGTTTCTTGACTTGTTGACTTCATAGGCAGCTATTAGTTCTTCCATGTTTATTTACCATGAACAGTGATGTGGTAGTCTGGAATAAGGATATATTAAATGTGAGGTGTGTTGTCGGCATCCAGAATGTTATTTGAGAAGCTATGGTGGTCAGAGGATTATTGATTCGGTATTTGAGCTGTGTGGAGAATGTGTGATTATATTCTGTATTGGAATTTGGCTTGATTCAGCTTGTTAAGGTTCATGCAGTGTGATGATGTGGAATTTGGGTCTGATGATAAATTTTAGATGTTGAGATTTGGGTTCTGTTCTAAGAATATGGGTTATGGAGGAGATGAGATCTTCCGTTAAGTTGCATTGTCAGTTCTGCTTAGGTTAGGTGATGGAGAATCACCCCTAGGTGTATGAATGGTTAGCTCATGTAGTGGTTCAATGGTTTTGGGACGACTCCGGGCACGTTCGAGGATGAACATTTGTTTAAGTGGAGGAGGATGTAACGACCCGACTGGTCATTTTGAGAAATTGCATCTGGTTCGGCAGTTTGAGATCTTGAGCAGCTTCGTAATATGTGTATTGACTTATGTGAATGGTTGAATTCAGTTAAAGGATGATTCAGAGTTAAATTGGAAGAAGAAAACTAGTTTTGGATGTTTAAATGGTGAGAATTTGACCGGAATAGGACTTTTAGGTAAACGGCCGCAGAATTGGTCGTGGATGACCTCAAAATCTTCGTATGGTAATTTTGGACTTAGGCGCACGTCCAGATTCGAATTTGGAGGCCCGTAGGGTAAATTAAGGCATTTCGACAAAAGTTGGGAAAAGTTGAAGTTTGGAGAATGGAGAAGTTTGACCCATAGTTTACTTTTGTGATATTAAGGTCAGAATGTGATTCGAAGAGTTCGAGCAGCTCCGTTACGTCATTTTGGACTTGTTTGCAAAATTTGGCGTTATTTCGGGTTGAATTGATAGGTTTTGGCACGAGTTTTGAAAGTTAGAATGTTTGAAAGGTCCTAAGTTTGATTCTTGGTCTGATATGATCTGAGAGGTCGAGCGAGTCCGTGTTAGGACATATGACTTGTTTGAATGTTTGGACTGGGTCACGGGGGCCTCGAGTGTGTTCCGATTGGGCTACGAGTCTTTTTCCTCGTATTTTGAACTGCTGATATCTGTCAGCTGGTATCCTTCTTCGCGTTCACGTCTGCTCCTCCGCGTTCGTGAAGAGTAATCTTGGAGGAGGAATTTATTGTTCTTCACATTTGTGGTTAGCCCCTCACATTCGTGAAGCCTTTCCTTTCTCCTTCTTCGCGTTCACATAGTAGAATTAGGTACTGAGGGGCTAGTGGCTATTTCTTCTTCGCGTTCGCGTCACAGCCTCCGCGTTCGCGAAATGCTATGTTCTTTACTCTCCGTGTTCATGTTCCTTATCTCGCGTTCACGATGGATTTTCTTGGTATCTTTAGTTTACCTTCTTCGCAAACGTGATTATCCTTCCGTTTGCGATGCACAAAAAACCTGGGCAGACATAATACATTCAAAAATTAAGGGTTTCACCATTTTCGTCATATTTTTACTTCTAGAGCTCGGTTCTTGATGATTTTTGTTGGGTTTTTCACAAAATTTGATTGGGTAAGTATTCTTCGACCATAGTTAAATATATTCCATGTATTTGTCTTGATTTTAATCATTTAAATTGTGTTTTGGGTTGGGGAAGGAGTTGGTTTTGAAGAAAAATTCTAAATTGAAAAATCGTGATTTGAGGGACCAAATGGTATCGGAATTTGAGAAATTTTGTTTTGTTGAACTCGTATCGGAATGGGTATTCAGTTTTTGTAAAATTTGTCAGGTTCTAAGCTGTGGGCCCGGGGTCGACCTTTGGACCGATTTTTAGAATTGATCAAGATTGAGACTTTATGATCCAGAATAGTCTCTTATGTTTTTTATTTGTGCTTCGAAGTTAATTTGGTTAGATTTGAGCCGTCCGGAGGTCTTTTCACCCAATAGGTGAATCTTAAAGTATTGGTTTGTCGTCTTTGAGGTAAGTATCTTGCCTAACCTTGTGTGGGGGACTTCCCCTTAGGATTTGAGTCTTCTATGCTAATTGTAGCCCGTGCATGTGAGGTGACGAGTGTATGCTTGGACTTATATGCGAAAAATTTGCTATAGGGTTTGTAGGTCCTTATTGTTCATTATGTGGAAAGTAGCCCGTTATAATTTGTTTCCTAATTGCTTAAATTGCCTCTATATGGTCCACCTGAATTTGTTATGACTTCGTGTACATATATTACATGTCCAAATGTTGTGGTTACCGGTGTAGCTATCACGTGCTTATTATGTCTTGTTGTTTTGTTGAGGTTATCATGCTTCTTGGTTTTTTTGTGACCCTTATTGTTCCTATTGTTGATTCCCTTTCCGGGATGTTATTGTTCCTATTGCTGATTCACTTGCCGAGACGTCATTGTTTCTATTGTTGATTACCTTGCCGGGACGTTATTATTTCTATTATCGACTCCCTTGTCGGGATGTTATTTTTCCTACTCTTGATTCCCTTATCGGGATGTTCTTGTTTCTACTGTTTGGGTGAGGAATATTGATAAGGCACAAAGGGTGATGCCGTGCACATGTATATTTATATTGATTTGGACTGTAGTGCGGGATACCAAGAGATCCCTAGCACATATATTGAGGATACCAAGAGATCCCTAGAACATATATGAGGATACCAAGATATCCTCGGGATACCAAAAGATCCCTAGAAAATATATTGTGGATACCAAGAGATCCTCGGTATACCAAGATATCCCTAACACATATATCTAGGGTACCAAGAGATCCTCGGAATAACAAGAGACCCCTAGAACATATATTGAGGATACCAAGAGATCCTCGGAATACCAAGAGATACCTAGCACATATATTGATGGTACCAAGAGATCCTCGGGATACCAAGAGATCTCTAGAACATATATTGATGATAACAAGAGATCCATAGCACACATATTTACATTTGTTACTACGGGATGATATCCTGGGAGATCCCATGTTAAAATCATTGTGTTCTGAGTTGATGTCTTCATTGATTATATCCATGTGTAAACATTACACGTGTTGTCCATTCCATTCCTTATACTTACTAGTTGACGCGAACTATGATAGGACACTTGCATAAGCATACATGTAGTTAATCACCCTTATCGGGTAGGAGGCTCCTTGAGATTTCTGAGTATAGATGCACCTCTTGTTTATTTTTACTTCCACGTGAGAATGAATCTTTAGGCACGTGAGTTGTCAGTATAATTATGAGGGATGTTGAGGGCACAAAATGCCAAGTGTTATGTTTCATGTGTTGAGATTCATAATGTGTGATTATGAGATGAGGTGTCACAAGGTGACTTATATTCGAATGATATTCTTTTTTTGAAAAGATTATATTTGAAGCATTATTTTGAAAGAAACTCCTTCGAAGTCATCTTCGTATTTTATATTCACATTGTTGTACTTATTTCCATATGGTTGTTTTGAGGTTGTAGCGAAACTCTGTAGAGCTTATGACTTGTACTACCGGGTTTTGGGAAGTTGTTTAGTATAAGGGATTCATCTCAGAAGAATTCTAGTTGTTATTAGTTATTGTTGTTATTCTGCATTTTAGTAGAATTACCTAGTCCTTAAGACTAGGTTCCATCACGAAACCCAACGGAGGGAAAATTGGGTCGTGCCAACTGCCTCATCACATTAGTTTACTGCTTTGTCACACTGTGCTGTATGTTTATTGTTATCCTATCTCATATGTATATAATAGTATTGTATTGGATTGAAATCTTTAATTTATATTCTATGTCATTTAAATTTAGGCAAGCCTTAATTATAATTTTTATATCATTACTATATTTTCGCGCACCTTTTTCTTAAAAGATTTTGAAGCCCAAAGCTTAGCAAGGAATGACAGCCCCACTTTCATAAAGGTAAACATCAGCTTAGAAACAAAAGTTTTAATCATCGAGAAAAAAAAGAGAATCAAATTATTTAAAAAAATATGAAGTGATGTCGCACAAAAAGATTTTAAAAAAAAACTTCTTCAAGTCTAAATACCAAGGTACATCTTAGGACTACTCTTATACTACCCTTTATCCCCCATTAGAACATCATGCACCTCTATGCTTTGGGAACAAATGTTTTAATATAGTTCTCCCTATTCACAAGCCTTCCTAAATACAAGCATCATATATCTCTTTCAAAAAATCGTTTCAAGTACACATGCACTAGAATTATTCCCCCTCTATAATTCATATCCTTTTAAGTATACACCCCCTCCCTTTGTAAGAATTATGTCCTAACGTACGGTAAGCCATATCTTTAGAACACTAGTTAAGTCATAGTATAAATTATTGATCCGAAATCTAGTCTAAGTCCTATAAAGCTACCTCAGGTAGATATTAAGGGGAGCCTAACACCTTCCCCTTAGAAAACAAAGAACCATTACATATAATCTCACCGGATTGAATACTAATAAATAGTATGACTTGGTAATTAAATAGGTAGTCTAGTATAACTTTAAATAATATGTGGCGAGTCTCTTCTATTATCATGCTTATTGTTGCTACATTGTTGTCTGTTACTTCTTTATATACTTTGTCATCATATTTCTTCTTATCTAGTCTTGGCTATACACTATCACACACAATGTCACATGAGGATTGTCTTTTACACCCCTCCGAACCTTCTTTCCAAAACTCTCTTGTTCTAGAGAATGGCTTTTTCAGGTAAACTGACATAACTTCTCGCAGCCTTCAGTCTAACTCAAAAATAGGAAACCCTCTACTCTAGAAAAAATAAGGTTTACTGTATAAACCTTAGGTGATTCAGTCATTGGCATCGATACACAATTAGAGAAGCCACCCAAATGTCTATGGGTCATGCACCTAACTTCTGTGGAAAGACAAACAAAACCTGACAAGACACCAAAATATCCAAAGTAAACACTTACAAAAATCTTTCTTCTACCCACTTTAGAAAATGGATATCAGCCAAAACATCTCTAAGATTAACATGGTAATTGGAGCACCACAAAAGTTAAAGCAGTGGTGGAAGAACATCTGCCAGGAACACATAGATGAGGTTTGTACACACGCGGGGGCACTGACCATTTTGCTGAACATCCAAGTAGACAGGGTGCTCACTCGCCTGTCAATAGAGTTTTGGGATCTGGCTAAAGTGGTGTTCAATCTTACCGACTATGGGTTAGTACCGACATTGAAGGAAGTCACTAGTTTCACAGAGCTACCATTCAATAGAAGGAAGCTGATATTTCCAGTTACTATGCCTGATTACCAGTTCTTGGATGCTTTGGGCCTGGCCAACAGTAGGGGTCTCAAAAATATCGAGGACAGATGGGTGAGCCTCAACTAACTATTTGACAGATTTGGTCACCGTGAAAGCTACGAGTGGTATTCGAAAGTGTTTCAACGCGACCAATCGACGTGGGAGAGTCTCAGGCCTATCCTTTCTCAGTGGCACTTTTGGGATTATCGGTTTTCCCGTAGAGAAGGGGTTGGATCAATATCAATCTATAACCTATGGCTCTAGTGACCTTCTGTGGCAACCTTCAAGCTACTTTGGTGCCGATGGTGCTAGCTGAAATGCTGAGGGCTTTGTTCATGTGCATGAGGGTATGTTTTCTTTAAGGATTGTAACATGCTGCTTTAGATCTGGGCTACTAAACATTTTTTTTACTGCAAAAATGGTAATAACAATTAAATTTATTGATGGGACTCTAAAAATACGTAATATATTTTTATGCTAGTTGTTAAGCAGTTGATGCTCGACTGAAATATCGCCAAATCTTGCATTTCATGGCTGAAAGATCACCAAATTGTCCAAAGGCGTCATTGTTCAGAGGCACATTTTCATAGCCCGAGAACGCCATGCTATGGCCTGAGGACCCCGTTTTATCTCTTGCATATCATTATTCAAAGGCATCATGGTTTGGAGGCATCATTCTCATAGCCCGAGAACATCATTTCATAGCCAGCGAATCCTTTATTATACGCTTCATGGCCCAGGACATCATGGTCTGAGGACATCATCCCAACCGTCCAAAGGCAATATTCATGGTCCAATGGGAACCTGAATCACATTTAAATTTATGCACAAATGTTGGTATTATTCATTTGTAGGTACACCGGTTAGCAACGGTCTTCTCATTAGAGCAACCCCGATCCAGTTCCCACAGCCTATTAGACTCCGACCAACCTTCTTAGCCTGAACATCGCGTCCGTTCGTCGGAATCTCCGTTGGCATGTTCTGCCGATGGGTCCTAAACTACATACGACCTGATTTCTGTAAGACCAGGGATATGTAGGCAGCTCAAAAACCAGAGCATGGTCAAATTCTTCAAACCGTTTTGTTCGGTCAAAATTGGCCATCATGTCTTTACCCGACAACTCTTTCATCCTTCCCGGGTAAAGAGGGGCAGCTGTTGATACCAATTTTTTCTATGTATTTTCATACTCAAAATAATTTCAAAATAGCATGTGTATGCATATAAAAGCATTCCCAATAATTTTGGTATTTTTCTTAATGTTTTAAAGATTTTTAAAATCGATTTATTGCCTATTTTTGCAATACAAAATCAATAATTATTCCCAAAAATTATCATTTTTGTGATTAACTTATTTTATCCTCATATTTACACCAAAATATAATTAAGTTAATTTTTGCATATTTTTACAAATTTATTTGGAATTTTTAGAGCTAAATTGCATATAATTGCAATTATAGCCTATTTTACGATTAACAACATTTTTTCAATTAGGAAATTATTCCCAATATTTTTGGATTAATATTTATATATTATTAAGTAGTTCAGTGCTTTTAATTTTATTTTAAAATCATTATTACTATTTATAAAAAATAAAAGGGGAAAATTAGCTATTTAAAAGCTAGCTAGCCTCGTTTCATTTCAATTACAGCCCATTTGGCATTTCAATTATAGCCTAAATTAACCCCTAATTGACCCAATTTTGAACCCAATTTTGGAACAACCCAATCTCACTTAACCCCAACCATTAACTCGTCTATATTACCCGACCCAAGCCCTTTTGATTTGGACCGTTGATCTTTGAGATCAACGGCCTTTATTCACCCTACCATAACTAAACCTAGGTGACTATCCTAATCCCCACATTTTCATTCCAGCAGCCACCTCTGAATACCCTCCCCCTCTCAAATGCTCTCGAATGTTCCCGAAAACCCTAAATGCCTCTACCCTCTTCAACTTCGACTCACCGAAATCCATGGCCTCTCAGGCCATGGATGACCAATACTCATCTCCTATTACCCCTCATGTTCCTGATACTCAAAGGTTCAATACCATACCTCGAAGGTCTTCATCCAGACCTTCGCTGATTCAAGGTTTCCAACCATCTCCGACCTTGCTCCGGCATATCCTAGCCTCCTGAGTCTGATTCCGACCTCATCCGACTTAGATCAGACCTTTTCCAAGCCTTTCTCATCCTAGGGTTCTTCTGAAACCCTAACCCTTCGAGGTTTTCTTCGATTCTTTTTAGATTCGTTGTGTATCTATGTTATACTTGAACTTTTAAATGATTTCCCTAAATTTTTCTTTGAAAATTACTTTTAAAACCCTTCTTTACCGATTTAAGGTTTTTTGGAAAATGTTAAATATTTTTTTATATTTTTTCTTCTTTATGTTTGCCTCTGCTATGTTCTTGTATCCTCTTTCGTATGCTTTCCTTACTATGTTTTCTATACTATTGTCTTGTAGATTTTTCTATTGTATTTTATCATATTCTTATATGTTTGTTGTACTATGTTTTCCTATATGTTTTTCTTCTATACCTTTTTCGGCAATTCTTGTGTTTTTCTACTATATTTTCCTTGCTAAGTTCTTATGGTTCTTTGTCCGCCTTCTACTGAGCCTTGTTTAGGGTTCTTCTAAGCATATTTCTCATGCTGTTCTTATCCGTATTTGCCATTGTGTGCTTTGAATCCTTCTACTGTGATTGCATGTTGCTTTGCTATACATGTTTCGATCCAATTGCTTGCTCTCTTTTGTGATTTGGCTTAATTAGGATTCTTATTTCAAAACCCCCAACTCTTTTAGGAGTTTCATATGATTCTGACTTTTGATAAACTCTTCTAAACTCCGCTACTGGATTTTTATGCTGATTTACACAACCGTCTTCTTTCATACTCACATGCTCCTTATATATGATGAATTTCCCCCTAATTGGTCTTTAAATTTGCAATTAGCATAAACCTCCTTCGTAATATAGCTTGATTGATTTTCCTTCCATCTTTTACTGATTTCCTAGATGATTTGGTTTAAGTAAAACCCTTCTTTATTTTCGTGACTTGGTTCACTCATACCAAATTTTAGACCTTTGTGATTTACTGGCTGTCAATTGATTCCCTTACCTTATTTGCATAAACTGCGTACAGTCAAGACACCGTCCTTAAATAATTTTCATGTACTTGCCTCTGATTTGCTACTTTGCACAATAGGTTTGTTTAATTCCTTTCCTTAATTAGTTTGTACCGTTTGAATTTGAATCCCTTAATTAAAGGGAGTCTTATATAATTGATTTACAATCAGTCTTCAATTATTTTCTTACCTTATTTTTACCTACTTTCTGCACTATAAATACACGACCCTTTTTCACAAGACACACATGAGAACACACTGAAAACTACACAATTTTACAGTTCTTTTCTGAACTCTCACTTAAAAGTATTCTTGTTTCTTGCTGCACTTTGGCTTTCTTACAAGACTACTGTTTCTCTTATTTGTCTCTCTGAAACTGGTATGTCCTAACTTAATTTTTCAGCATCACCCCAATGTCTTTTACTTAAAGTCCTTGTATCCATGTCTATTTTCTTTTTTTTTCTGTAAAGTTTAGCATTTAACTTAGCATGCCTACATGCTACTATTTGTTTCCCTTTCTTGTGAACACATGCTCCCTATCCCATTACCCCTCTGTGTGTTTGTGAGTGGGGGACTTATGGCATGGCAATAAGAAATGTTATCCATAAACTGTATTTGACCCCCTTGCCTCTAATTAGGCTAGAGAGTGTGCCAGTTTCTCTCACTACTGGGCCTGCCCTTTGCCTGATCTTCCTTTGTATCATGCTTCTTTTATGAACCCCCATACCCCATTCCCTTATGTGTGCCGAGTTAAAGTTCATGTCCTGGCAACACCCAAATTGCTGTCCAGGGGGCTGAACCTGACCTTCAATAGGTCCTAACTCCTCAATGTAAAGATGACAGACTGGTCAGGGGTGTGCCAGCATCCCAATTGCTGGGTATGACCACCAGCCTGCCATGGACTACCCTAATCTCTCCCCTATTGCACTTACACTTACTCCTAGACTCTAAGTTCTGCCCCCTCCTATGAGCCTTGCCTTGGGACCTTGAGCTCCCTCTGAACTTGGACATTGGAGGGTTGGCCCTTCCACACTGCACTGTAATTCTATAATAACATCTGGGGTGTAAGCATTGCCTGGAGTTCTTGAAGCTCCTTGGAATTTTGACACACCCCAGATGAGAGAAAGGCTTTGGAAATATGCTCTTTGGAAGTTGGTTTATCTCATGTATCAGACTAGGAGTCTGAATTAGGCTCTCCTTGGTTGGAATGTTAATTTTCTGATGTAATTTACTTTTTCCGGATTTATTCAAGTTGTAATAATTTGTAATAACTATGGGGTGTATAATAAAAATGGGAAGGATCTCTTGTGTTATGCATGCGGGGAAGATATCATACATTAGGTTTTATTTTCTGCAATCACAACGCCTTCGTTTATGAATCTGCATATAAATATCCTGCCTATAGGCCTTTTTTTTTTCATCATACATTTGGAAATCCTACCTATAGGTCATCTCATTACGTAATTAGAAATCATGTCTATAAGTTTATTCACATCTGCATATAGATATCCTACCTATAGGTCATTTCATTATGCATTTAGAAATCAAGTCTAAGTTTATTCACATCTACATTTAGAAAGCATGTCTATAAGTTTATTCACGCCTACATATAGAGACCATGTCTATAAGCTCTCCCCACTTCTGCACATCATTTATCGCTAGGCAAATGGTTTGTAGGCCAAAATAATAAAAATTCACTCTAGATACCATGTTTATAGGAATCCCACACTTATATAAATGCTTTAAAAATCAATCACGCCTAGAGAGCATTTATATAGGAATAACTAACTAAAATCTGATTCGTCCATCTCGGTTGTAAGTCTAAAATCAGTAGTCTAGTCATTTTAAAATCTGCAGAACTTTTGTTTGTTTCTAATCTTCCTTTAAAATCAGTATGCCTTCTGCATTGTTAGATATCTTGATTACAGGCCTCACCGAGGCAAACCTGTAAGTTATTAATTAACTACACCAGCCTTTAATAATTACAACCAGCAGGCATGTCTAATTTGGACATTTTATCTGTAAATATGTGATATATTAGCCACCTTCCTTACGTTAAGTTTTAGACCTAACCAGTATCTGAAGTCATGCTATGTATTTGCATTTTAATGAGGAGGCTTTTCTGAGCCCTTAATTGCTGTTTGTCTCCCCCTATTTGACTATATGTTTTATTTGTCGTCTAGATTTCTATCCTTTCTTAAACTTCTGAAAATCCACAATTCCCTTCCCTTTAGGACTAGTAGTACCAATGCCTCCAAGACTCATAGGATCGGGACGAGTTATAGCATGTAATAAGTAACGATACTATTCCGTACTTTAATACCTTAACGGGGTGGGAAATGGTAGACATGGAGATGATGATCACGCGATAACACCATGCGTATAATTGGTTACCAGGTGTTGCGTGGATGATGCATGTATCTTACAAACCTAGGACCCCTTTTTTCCCTTATGTAATTTTGTTATTATTTTACCAATGTAATTTCAGTTTTTTAAATGCTGCATCTCATTTCAGTCACTAAATTCCTCTTTAATTTTTTGCACTATTATTTTCCCTCTAAAAATTCTGCTCATTCACTTCTTTTGTTTGATTATTTATATTCATTATTTGGGTCCCATTTTTGGCATTTAGACACTCTCTTAAACAACTATGAAATCACCTAGTTTATAACTTCAGCATGTTTAGCAACCTTTATGCATACCTACTTGCAATCTCTATGTGGAATTGTCTTGAATGCTTATTTGCTTTGTTTTTTAAAGTCACAATTGTAGCATGTCCGGAACCACACTAGTGGATCTTGAGGGGTGCCTAACACCTTCCCCCCGAGATTATTTCTAGCCCTTACCCAAACTCTGATTTTTCAACTCAAATCCTTCTTAGTGTCCTAATGCACTTAATCATTAGGTGGCGACTCTTCAAATTCCAAAACCCAATTCCCATAAGGGAAGAGAGTTGTCCGCCCAAATGTCGTAAACCCAATTTCGCCTTTAAAAAAAGGGGGGCTTCGACACTTAGCATATAACTTGTTTTCCCTCAAAGTCTGAAGCACTGTCCTCAGGTGCTGCTTATGATCTTCCTGACTCCGGAATGCACTATACATCAAATGCATGAAGACTGTTGGGGCATTGGTCAACCCAAATGACATAACAAGGAACTTGTAATGACCATATCTAGTCTTGAAGGCAGTCTTCGAGATATCTGGCTCCCGGATCTTCAACTGGTGATAGCCTGAGCACAAATCAATTTGACAAAACTCACGAGCACCCTGTAACTGGTCAAACAAGTCATCAATACAAGGAAAAGGATAACGGTTCTTCATTGTAACTTGGTTTAACTGGCGATAATCAATATACATATGCATAAAACCATCTTTCTTTTCACAAACAATACAGGAGCACCCCAAGTTGATACACTGGGCTGAACTAAACCCTTATCAAGCTATTCCTATAACTGCTCCTTCAACTCCGAAGGATCCATACGGTACAGAGGAATAGAAATAGGCTGAGTGTCTGACAACAGATCAATGCCAAAATCAATATCTCTATCGGGCTGCATGCCTGGAAGATCAGTTGGAAACATCAGATAAATCTCGAACTACTGGGACTAAATCAACGGTAATGGTATCAATACTGACATCTCTCACATAAGCTAGAGATGTGTCACACCCCTTCTCAACCATACACCGAGCCTTAAGGAATGAAATAACTCTACTGGAAGTATGATCTAAAGTACCCCTCCACTCTACTCGCGGTACACCTGGCATTGCCAGCATCATGGTTTTCGCATGACAATCAAGAATTACATAATGGGGTGATAACTAGCCCATACCTAGAATAACATCAAAGTCTACCATGCTGAGTAATAACAAATCGGCTTCGGTCTCAAAACCACTAAGACAATCAAACACGATTGATAAATGTGGTCTACAACAAGAGAAACTCCAACAGGAATGGAAACATAAATAGGAGAACTCAAAGAATTTCGAGATACGCCCAAAATACGGGGCAAAATAAGAGGACACATAAGAATAACTGGAGCCCAAATCAAATAAAATAGATGCATTTCTATGACAAACCAAGATAATACTTGCGATGATAGAATCGGAGGCGACAACCTCAGTACGAGCAGGAATGGCATAGTATCTGGCATGACCTCCCCCTATAGGGCGACCTCTACCTCCTCGACCTCCACCTCTAGCTAGCTGA
Organism: Nicotiana glauca; assembly: GCA_026770625.1. Taxonomy (NCBI): domain Eukaryota; kingdom Viridiplantae; phylum Streptophyta; class Magnoliopsida; order Solanales; family Solanaceae; genus Nicotiana; species Nicotiana glauca. The sequence goes on from MU781792.1 coordinate 26,986, forward strand.
GTTTGCTTACAACAACAACTATCAGTCCAACATTCAGATGGAACCACATGAGGCCTTGTATGATAGGCGGTGTAGATCTCCGATGGGTTAGTTCGAGCCGGACGAGGCTAGATTATTGGGCACAGACTTGGTATAGGATGCTTTGGAGAAGAGGATGCTTTGGAGAAGGTTAAGGTGATTCAGGATAGGCTCCGCATATCCTAGTCCAAATAAAAGAGTTATAAGGACTAGAAGGTCCGTGATGTTTCCTATATGGTTGGAGAGCGGGTCTTGCTACAGGTTTCGCCTATGAAAGGCGTTATGAGAATTGTTAAGGAAAATTGAGTCCAAGGTTCATTGGGCCTTTTGAGATATTACGGCGTGTTGGGGAGGTTTCTTATGGGCTTGCCTTACCTCCAGCTTAATAGGAGTTCATCCAGTATTTCATGTTTTGATGATCCGGAGGTATCACAGTGATGTTGAGGTCAAAGAACATTGTATCATTGAAGGTTCAGTGGCGGGGTCAGCCGGTCGAGGAGGCGACTTGGGAGACCGAGCAGGGTATGTGCAACCGTTACCCTCATCGTTTCACCACTTTAGGTATGTATTTATAATCGTTTGAGGACGGACGAAAGTTTTAAGAGAGGGAGGATGCAATGACCAGGCTGGTCATTTTAAGAATGTCACGACCCTAGTTCACCAATTATAAACACGTCATGACGGCACCTAGCCTTCACGACCAGGTAAGCCTAACACATTGCAAAAGTAACCACATTTGCGAAATTTATATTCAAAAGCTAAATAACACGAGTAATGTATACAGTTGCCACCTGACACATACACTTTAATACTTTAAATTCTGAAACCATCCCAAAGACCCGGAAACCCACGGGCAACACATGCTAAGAATAATACATAACACGACTCTAATCATCTGGAAAGTCTATAACAATGAAGAACATAATAGCATATAGCTAACTAAAGGGTATAGTGAGAGGGAGACTCTACGGTCTGTGGACGCGACAGATATACCTCAAGTCTCCGAAATGCTCCCTGCAGCTACTGATAATGCGCCTGCGTAGAGGTACCTGGATCTGCACATAAAAAACATGCGCAGAAGAGATATGAGTACACCACAACGGTACTCAGTAAGTGACAAGCCTAACCTCGGTTGGGTAGTGACGAGGAAAGGTCAGGGCCCTACTGAGACAGAAACAATAAAATAGCAAAATATTAATAGTGTTAAAGTCTGATGAAAACTAATGAACACATCAGTGTGGTACGACAGTTCAATGAAATATAATACTGCAAGACGATGCAGAAACACAGAGTAAATACAACTAAAATACAAGAATACCGACGAGGGTCTCCCAAGATACCGTCCTGTAGCCCTTTTCTCAACTGTCAATGGATCTCCCGGGATACCGTCCCGTAGTCCAATTCTCATATCAATATCAAGGATCTCCCGGGATACCGTCTCGTAGTCCAATTATCAGTGTGCAGGGGGATCTCCCGGGATACCGCCCCGTAGTCCCAAAATTAAAGTGCAGGGGGATCTCCCGGGATACCGCCCCGTAGTCCCAAAATAAAAGTGCAGGGGGATCTCCCGGGATACCATCCAGTAGTCCCAAAGTAAAATGCAGGGGGATCTCCCGGGATACCGTACCGTAGTCCTAAAGTAAAAGTGTAGGGCGATCTCCCGGGAATCAAACTCGTAGTCCCAAAGTAAACAAATAAGGGGGGGAACTCCCGGAATCCCGCATACGTAGTCCCAATGTAAATGCGCAACCAACATCAGAGAAATATTCAGAAATTTAAGTACAACAATACAAGGCATCAAATAATACTGTCCTAACATGATCCACGTAATCATATTTAAGACAATTTAAACAAATAGGCAGCTTGGATCAATTAAACATGCTCTTCTACGCTAGCACAGGTTATAATAGCAAGTAAAGTAAGACAAATATGAAAGAGAATCCAAATCAAGTATTTAAGTAAAAATCCAAGTTTCAACAATTAGCTCAAGTATGCGCTCGTCACTTCACGTACAAAGCATTCAATTACCAATTATCACATCCTAAGGGACGAAGTCCCCCACACAAGGTTAGGCAAGCCAC
>MU781793.1:0-64467 GCA_026770625.1 Nicotiana glauca
GCGTAGCAGCATGGATAACTCTGGGACTAGGTGAGCTGCATTGTTCGAGACGACCCGCAGCTAGTGTAGTTCCTTCCAGTACATTTTTACTATTTATTCCTTTGGGCGATTTTTTGGGAGCTTCAAGAGGGGATTTTTGTCGTCAATGTTAAGTTAAGTTATTCCCATCACTTTTGAGTTAAATACATCAATTATGTATGGATTTAAGCATGAAAACTAGTGTAAAATTGAGGTTTTGGAGTAAAACCTAGAAAATTATATTCTTGGAATTTAGCCACGATTTTGGGTATGGAATTTAGAGAAAATTATATATTTGAGTTCCTAAGGTCATGGGTAACCTTTATCTTCGAGAAATTTCTGAATCCGGGCACGTGGGTCCGAGGGCATTTTGGTCATTTCACTAAGCGGAGTTGGGAATTTGCATAATTTGAATTGTTAACAAGTATTTGAGCATGTTCTCATTAATTTGTCGTTAATTGGCTAGTTTTGGTGCATTGTGTGTCGGTTCAAGCCTTCAGAAGAATGTAGAGTGCCGGTTATGAGTCTTCGGAGCGAGGTGAGTCTCCTTTCTAATCTTGTGAGGGGGAATTTACCCCATAGGTGAAGTAATTTGGCTATGTGCTCCTGTTTGTAGGGGCTACGTACGCACGAGTTGACGAGAGTCCGTGCGTAGCTACTATTATGCTATTATCCGGGTAGTCTAGGACCCAAAATCATATTATATTTGAATTAATTGTGAACCCATTAATGGTTTGAATTGCTTAAATCACATTAAATTAATAAATAGATTTCTAAAAAGACTTAAGCTTCATTTTCTCAAATTATTAAATAGAATTGGTTTTTCTTGGATAATTGCTCCATGTTGACTTCTTGATTGACTGTCTGTCCGTGTGTGTTTATTCTGGAACGGGCCGAACGCCTCGGCAAATTAATAGATGCATCTATAGGCGCGCCGTCGACCCTCGGCAAGTGCACATTTATTTCTGTTGGATCGGGCCATCGCCTCGGTGTGATTTTTGCGTGCTTTTGTTGCTGCCTGAACTTAATTAAGTTATCATTGCCCTTTTATGGCTTAAAAAAATTTAGATTATATTTAAAGAGAAATTCTAGAAATTTTCTTATGAAAGAACTACGTGTTTACTTGTCTCCTCTACCTGGATTAGAATCACGTTTATAAAATAAATCCACTGTTCAATTTATATTAAGGACGTATCATTATTGGACCATTAGAGAGTGTCAAGTTGACCATCTCGTCTCTACCCCTTCGGAATTAGGCGGGATACTCACTGAGTACACGTTGAATACGTACTCATACTACACTTTTGTGTATTTTTGTTGCACAGGTATATATACCTCTAGCAATCTACTGGGCGTAGCAGCATGGATGACTCTGGGACTAGGTGAGCTGCATTGTTCGAGACGACCCGCAACTAGTGTAGTTTCTTTCAGTACTTTCTTACTATTTATTCCCTATCCACTGTATTTCGGACATATGCTGTATTTTATTTTCCATATCGATAGTTGCTCATGCACTTGTGACACCGGGTTCTGGGGATATATTTGGATTTACTCGGAAATCTTAAAGGTTGTTTAAATACTTCATTATTTATTTGGAGAAATATATTGAGTCTTGTTTAAATTGTATAAAAGAAATATTTTCAAACTTATTAAAACGAGAATTTAATTAAGTATTCTAGTTGGCTTGCCTGACAGAGGTCTCTGACGCCACCATGACCCTTAGCGGATTTTGGGTCGTGACAACTTTGTCCCTCATTGGTAGTGTCACACCTCCTTTTTCACTACAACACCCCGTGGAGGGCGTAATAAAGGAGTTTTTCTAATTAAAGGACAATCGGAACGGGATTTGTTATTTATCATTCGGAGTCGCCACTTGAGAGATTAATGGTTTCCCAAGTCACCGGTTGAATCCCGAACCAAGAAAATTATGACTCTGTTAATAGTCCGCGAAACAGAAATCCGAGTAAGGAATTCTGTTAACCCGGGAGAAGGTGTTAGGCATTCCCGGATTCCGTGGTTCTAGCACGGTCGCTCAACTGTTGTATTTAATTTTATCTGATTTCAAAAACATGTTCTAACCTATGTGCCTTTTATTACTAACCCTCTTTTATTATATATTTATTAAGAATTGCAATATTGTGAAAATGCGTCTCGAACCACGTCGCACCAGTGCACCCGTGGTTGTCAACATATTTCGACTCCGTTGAGATTTGGATTTGGGTCACATAAATGTGCACCCGAATTCGAGGAAGGTAATTTTATTAAAAATGCGCGCCTAATGCGACTACGTGTTATTATCTTTGCGGGCGGCCGTGAAATTCACTAAACTGCACACCCCGAATTCTAAGCGTTTTAATTAAGCAATTAATGAGGGCCCCGCAATTTATGTATTTTGTTTCGCGGGGCTCGTCTCATTTTTATTTAAAGGTCGCCCTAAGGCAACTACAATTTCTTATTTATTTGTCTCTAGTAATAAAAGGAAGAGTCCTAGCTAATTAGCATTATTAATTACTATTATTAGAAAACCTTTTGCGGAATTCGAGCTTCAAACTCAGGTCCACACTTGAACAAGAGGAAAACCTCCTAATTCAAATATGCTACCTAGCTTGGAAGGTCCAAAACCTGTATTATTATTAAGAAAAAAGTTTAACCGAAGCTGCACGAACGCATACGCAACCACAATCGTGTTTTAAACGGCCCTAAAGGCTTGCTATGACTATTAATCAATTTTATATCTAACTAACACAAGGGCCATGCAATTGAAATTTTGTTCGGCATGACACACCTCAATTTATTTTAACCAAAAGGTTTCTAAATTAATTTATGAGGGTCATAAATTATGGAATAGATTTGTGAAGCACAACTTTAACACAAGAAATTAACCAATTTGTACAATGGATATACTGATTGATATATTTTAAATGCCAAATTATCTGAACAAGGCAAAGACAAAAGGGAAATACCATGTCTATACCATCACAACTTTCCATAGCCATTATGCAGAACTCAACAAATAAGTGGAGATACTTAAGAATGAATTTATAAGATTATAGGACAATGACAGTTGAGATTATGAAGATTATAGGACAATGACAGTTGAGATTATGAATCAAAATAAGAGAAAAGCCAATGTATAATTTTCATGCAAAACAAAACTAAAAAAAATGGAAATCAGTATCCAAGTGAAGTTGTCAAACTATGCCACTTAATTGTTCAACTTCAGTAGTCTTTTCCTCAATTAGTCCAAGTTATACATAATCACACCCAAGTTATTTTCTACTTCTTTGAGATGATTTCCATGAGGAATTTTAAATAGCAACCAAGATAGACACCAACAGTAACATCTATGGTTAAGGAAAGCCACATTCACATATATGGCTGAACATGAAGCAACTTAATTTAACAAAATACATGCAGTAAACATTTGGTACAAACTGAAGTCATTAACAAGTAAATCATGAAGAAATGTTCCATAATCAAAATGAAGCATCGGAGTATCAGAAAATCATAGCGGAAACACCACCATTACGCTAAGGAATGGATCGGCGGCAAACAAAGCAAGACAACAACAATCATCCAAACAGCAAAATTTGCAAATCAAAAGGCTATGGATATAGATGAAGCACTTAACAAAGAATACATGAGATCACTTGTAATGTTGAAACAATAAGGAAAAAGGAAACGAACCTTTCATTAACTTTCAAAGTATACAAAGAAAGTCACGCTGAAGAAGCTAACAGTGAACAAACCCGCTAACAAGAGACCACGTCGGAACCTCGAAACTCGCCGGAAAAAGCTCGTCGGAAAACTTCGACTCGAACCCGACCAAAAATGCCATGTTTTAGGTGTAGACGTGACTGCTCTAAGGTGTGGTTTAATGTAGTTATTTGGCTAGTTTTTGGGGTGATTTTCGAGTGTGTTTGGGGTTGTGGTCACTGCTGATTTTCAGTTGGAGTTCAAGTGGATATAAGTAACCTCGCATGGCTAAAAATGGAGGAAGAAGATGACTGGTTGAGGGATGATAGGGTGGCATTTTGGAGGTGTTTTAATGGGGATTTTCAGTAGTGTTCATGGGAGAGAATGAGATGGAGAAGAAGAAAACCACCCATCTTGGTCTGCGATTGAGCTCTCCCTTTTTTTTTTTCGTTCCCAGATCCCCTTTTAATTGGGTGTGTGTGGGGTATTTTTAATGTCATGGGGTGGGGTAGTTTTGAGGGAAAAATATTTTGGTGAAGGTTTTGGGGGGAAAATATTTTGGGGAAGGTCTTTTGGGGGAAAAATTTGAGCTTTTCAAATGTTTGGCCAATTTCAATTTAAGACCAAGCCTTTTCACTTCCCTCTTCTTTTTGTTGTTCTTTTCTTTCTTTAATTAATTAAAAACCTAAACTAAATTCCTAAATTAATTCAAATTAAGCTAATTATCTAACTATGTAAAAATGATCATTTTTTTATTTTTGATTAATAGCACAATTAACGCAATGTAATTAATTCCTAAATGCAAATTAAACCTAAAGTGGCATGAAATTAAAATGTGACACTTTTTTTTAATGGTTTTTCTATGATTTTAAAAATATTAAAAATGCATGAAATGCAACTAAATAAAAAAAAATACCTAAAAATCAATTAAATTATTTTGTTCTATTTTTAGGAGTTATTTTCATGTAGGGCAAAAATCACGTGCTCAGAGGTAGAAGGAAAGAAAATCTTTGTGTATATATAGAGATGCTCATCTTTTAGCTCTTAAAGAGCTAAGAAGAAGGCAAGCCTCGTGCCGTCGTCTCTCGGCTCGGCTTCAATGATTGATTGATTAATCTTTTTGGATATTTTTTTTTAAATAATTAATTAATTAAAGAAAATTCAATCCGGAATAACCCATAAATTCCAGTGTGTTTTGAAACCTTCGAGTGGTTCGCTGTTCATTAGCATTTTTGGTACCAACAGTCGGGTGAGTTAAATTGTACTATCCTTGGAGGATATATTCCAAAACCTCGGGTACTTGAGGGGAATAATTTCCTTGAGGACACACTATGTATTCAGTGGGCTAGATTTGTTCCTACAATGTTTCAAAAATTAGTTTGAAGTTCGAATACTATTTTCATAATTTATTTCTACTAACTTTCTGTTTCTGTTTTCAGAAAGATTACTATTTTATTTATTTACAGCAATACAGAGTGATAACAATCTTAAGGAAATTATATTTATTATATTCTTTATTCTGTCTGAATTTTACTATTCTGATTTGAAGATATAAAAACTTCATCAGAGTATTGAAATTCAGAAAACGATTTGAAGAACATAAAAACTTCATCGTTTTTCTGTAAAATAGTATATAAAAACTTTATTTATTTTTATTACGTGCTGTTTATTGATTACAGTATTATTTACTGTTCTGGTTTTGCCATTAATTGATCTTCTGTTGTTGACAGTAAGAAATGGCAAATGATAACGGAAATCCTTCTACGACTGTTGGTGCAATGACGATAGCCTCATCAAGACGCACTGCTGTTCCTCCGGCCGAGAAATCGGGGAAATTTTCTGGAACCAACTTCTAAGGATGGAAGCAAAGGGTGTTCTTCTGGCTTACCACACTTGGTATGCAGAAATTCACTAGTGAAGAGCCTCCAGTGCCAGCTGCGGACATGCCGGACAATGAAAAGTTCATGGTTGTTGAGGCGTGGAAGGAGGAAGATTTTCTTTGCAAAGGCTATATCTTAAGTGCTTTAGAGGATGACTTGTACAATATGTACAGTGCAATGAATACTTCGAAAGAATTATGGGACGCACTTGAGAAGAAGTACAAGACAAAAGATGCATGCTTGAAGAAGTTTGTGGTTGCCAAGTTTCTAGACTATAAAATGATAGACAATAAAACTGTGGGAACCGAAGTTCAGGAGTTTCAACTTATTTTTCACGACCTTATTGCTGAAGGTATGGTTGTGAATGAAGCATTCCAAGAAGCTGCTATGATTGAAAAATTGCCTCTTTCGTGGAGAGATTTCAAGAACTATCTGAAGCACAAGCGCAAAGAAATGAAGTTGGAAGATCTTGTGATACGTCTAAAGATCGAGGAAGACAACAAAACAGTCGAGAAGAAGTCTCGTGAAAATTCAAGGATCATGAGAGCTAATATTGTTAAGGAGACTGCTCCAAAAAGGTAAGAAAAAGAAGAGGTCTTATGGACAAACTAAGCAGTAGAAAAAAAAAGAAATTCAAGGGCAGTTGCTAGTTAGTCACAAAAGCCCTGATTCTCATCTCCCGAAAAAGGATAATAAGAAGGGACAAGCCAACATAGTGGAGAAGAATGATGATGTTGATTATCTTTGCGCAATGCTTTCGAAATGCAACCTAGTTGAAAATTCGAAGGAGTGGTGGATTGACTCTGGACCACTCGACATGTTTGTGCTGTCAAAGAAGCATTTGCGACTTACTATACTACTATTCCCGAAGAAGAAATTTCCATAGAAAATAATGCAACAACCAAGATTGAATGTTATTGGAAGATATTCTTGAAGATGACTTCCGGCAAGGTGTTAACGCTTAACAACGTTCTTCATGTTCCTACTATTAGGAAGAATTTAGTTTCTACTTCTTTACTTGTAAAGAATGGATTCAAATGTGTATTTATTTCTGATAAAGTTGTTGTAAGAAAGAACGAAATGTAAGTTGGAAAAGGCTATCTCACGGAGGGCCTTTTCAAACTCAATGTAATGGTTGTTGACAATATGAATAAAATTTCAGCTTCTTCTTATTTATTGGAGTCAAATAATTTATCGCATATTCGTTTAGGACATGTCAATTATAAAACCTTGTGGAAGTTAATTAATTTAGAAGTATTGCCTAAATTCGAGTATAATAAATCGAAATGTCAAATATGTGTAGAATCTAAATTTGTAAAACATCCTTATAAGTCTGTTGAAAGGAATTCAAATCCTTTAGACTAAATTCATACTGACATTTGTGATATGAAGTCGACACCATCTCGAGGTGAAAAAAAATATTTTATTACTTTTATTGACGATTGCACTAGATATTGTTATGTTTATTTGCTTAATAGTAAGAATGAAGCAATTGAAACATTTAAGCAATACAAGAATGAGGTAGAAAATCAATTGAATAAAAAGATCAAAATAATTAGAAGTGATAGAGGTGGAGAATATGAATCTCCGTTTGCAGAAATATGTTCGGAATATGAAATTATCCATCAAACTACTGCACCTTACACACCTCAATCCAACAGAATTGCGAAAAGGAAAAATCGGACATTAAAGGAAATGATGAATTCTTTATTAATAAGTTTCGGATTACTGCAGAGTTTGTGGGGGAAGCTCTCCTTACAGCTAACTGAATACTCAACAGAGTACCCCACAACAAAACGCAATATATTACATATGAATAATGGAAAGGAAGAAAACCCAACTTGAAATATTTCAAAGTGTGGGGGTGTCTAGCAGAGGTACAAGTTCCTTTAACTAAAAGGGTTAAAATTGGACCAAAAATAGTAGATTGCATTTTCATTGGATATGCTACAAACAGTAAAGCATGTCGGTTTTGGGTTCATAAATCTAATAATCCCGAGATTCATGTTAATACGGTAATGAAATTAGATAATGCTAAATTCTTTTAAAGCATCTATCCGTATAAAACTAAAAGCGAGTCGTTAAGTGAAAGACCTAAACGACCTCGGGAAGAACCAAAGGAAAATACTCCAAGTATAGAAGATCCAAGGCGTAGCAAACGTCAAAGAACATCTACTTCCTTTGGACCAGATTTTTTGACATTCTTGCTTGAAAATTAGCCTCAAACTTTTAAAGCAGCTATGTCGTCTTCTGATTCAAAATTTTGGAAAGAGGCAATCAATAGTGAGATTCAATCAATTTTGGATAACCATACATGGGAATTGGTTGATCTTCCTCCAGGAAATAAGCCTTTAGGTTCGAAATGGATCTTTAAACGGAAAATTAAAGCTGATGGCACTATTGACAAATATAAGGCAAGACTTGTTGTCAAAGGTTATAGACAAAAGGAAGGCCTTGATTACTTTGACACTTACTCTCCAGTAACAAGGATAACATCTATTAGGGTATTAGTGGTGCTAGCGGCCGTATATGGTCTTGAAATCCATCAAATGGATGTTAAAACAGCTTTCTTAAATGGACAATTGGAGGAAGAGATTTACATGGAACAACCTGAGGGTTTTGTGGTTCATGTTAAAGAAAAGAAAGTGTGCAAACTTTTTAAGTCGCTTTATGGACTTAAACAAGCACCCAAACAATGACATGCAAAATTTGACCAAACAATGTTGGCAAATGGATTTAAAATCAACGAATATGACAAATGTGTTTACATTAAAAATACTCCAAGTCATGAAGTCATTGTTTGTTTATATGTTGATGACATGTTGATAATAAGCAAAAGTATGATAGATATAAATGCTACAAAATGCATGTTGGCTAACAAATTCGACATGAAAGACTTAGGAGTTGCTGATGTGATCTTAAGAATCTGAATTTACAAGACTCCACAAGGTCTAGCATTATCACAGTCTCACTACATTGAAAAGGTACTTGACAAGCTCAAGTGTTTGGATTTCAAAATTCCCAAAACTCCAATTGACGTGAGTTATGCACTTAAAAAGAATAAAGGTGAAAGTGACTCACAACTAGACTATGCAAGAGTATTGGAAAGTTCGATGCATATCATGAATTGTATGCGATCAGATATAGTATGTGCTATTAGTAAACTGAGTCGGTTTACAAGTAATCCCAATCAAATACATTGGATGGCAATGAAATGAGTTTTAGGATATCTGAAACATACCCAAAATTATGCTTTGCATTATAAAAAATATCCTTTCGTGATCGAGGGACATAGTGATACAAATTTGATCACCGGATCATCTGATGTGAAATCCACGAGTGGATATATTTTCACAATTGGGGTTGGAGTAGTGTCTTGGAAATCATCCAAACAAACGTGCACCGCCTGTTTTATAATAGAATCTGAATTCTTAGCTTTAGATAAGGCCGGTGAGGAAGATGAATGGCTCTGGAATTTCTTGGAAGATATTCCATTTTGGCCCAAACCTTTGGCACCTATTTGTATACATTGTGATAGTCAAGCGGCAATAGGTAAGGCAGGGAGCGTTATGTATAACGGAAAATCTCGTCATATTCGATGGAAACACAATACTGTTAGACAGCTACTCTTTAGTGGTGTTATCATAATTGACTACGTAAAGTCAAGAGATAACGTGTCGGATCCACTTACAAAAGACCTATCTAGAGAGGAAGTTGAAAGATCATCAAATGGAATGGGGTTAAAGGCCTATGACAAATCATCATGGCGGTCACTCTATCTAGCAGACTGGAGATCCCAAGATCTAGGTTCAAAGAGATCAAACAAAGTTATGAATGACGGTTCAATATTGTCAAACAACTCAACCTATTCTCGTGATGAAGACAATGTTCAAAAACGAGGTAAAGCATTAAGGCTTTTTGATGAGTCAATAAAGCTTAAAGCTTTTTAATGATTTGCTAAGTCTGGCAAGCTATGACCAGATAGTGTGTCTTTAAGATTACACGTTTAGGGATCACCTCTGTGAGTGTGAAGTATAAGACACTTCAAGGAGAATAAAGTAAAGGACTATTCTCTAAGCACTCATGAAACCAGACGGTGTTCATAGTTGAAACGAACACAACCGTGAGAACCATAGATGGCTAAGGATTGATTGTGTGACTTATGTTTTCTAGGTATACAACAAAGCTCGACGGTTCAAAGATATCAAATCTACTGATTGAACGAGTATATCCGATATAAGTTCACTACGGAAAGTTCAAAGGGAAACCTACTTATCCAGATGCAATTAATTCTTGCACGTAAAACACACACACGTCCATGCATTCCTTTAAGTTTATAGCCATTTCCCATTCATGTGGGGGATTGTTGGATTTTGTTATTATTTATTAATAACAAAAGAGGTGTGAATGAAAAGTGGTGGGAAAAGAAATGGAGGGAAGTGAAATTTTGAATGAGTTCATTTCACTAATGCACTTTGTCCCTCATTGGTAGAAGGAAAAAAAATCTTTGTGTATATATATAGAAGCTCATCTTTTAGGTCTTAAAGAGCTACGAAGAAGGCAAGCCTCATACCGTCGTCGTCGCTCGCTCACTCGGTTCGGCTTCAGCTTCGGCTTCGGATTTGGATTTGGACTTGGATTTGTTCAAAGATCGATTGATTGATTAATATTTTTGGAAAAAATTATTTTTAAATATTTAATTAATTAATTAAATTAATTAAAGAAAATTCAATTTAGAATAATCCATGACCCGCGACCCAGTCTAGTCCGGCCCATTTTTCTTCTCCGGATTATTTTAAATCCGTTTTACATTTCCCGCAATATTTTCAATAGCCATGGCTGTTCTAAAACAATGTCGCACCTGTTCCAACAGCTATGGTTGTTCTGAAAGGTTGCAAACCTTTTCAAAAATAGTACCAAATTAGGCTATAAATATACCTTCAAATCCCAGAACATTTACTTACAAAATTTTCTGATAATCTTCTTCTTCTTCTTCTGCATAAAACTTCCAGGGTGTTTTGCAGCCTTCGAGTGGTCGCTGTTCATCGGCGTTTTTGATACCAACACTCCGATGAGTTAAATCGTTCTATCGCAGGATGATATATTCCAAAACTTCAGGTACTTGAGGAGAATAATCTTTTTAAGGACACACCGTGTATTCAGTGGGCTCGCTTTGTTCCTACAACGTTTCAAAAATTATTTTGAAGTTCGAATACTGATTTCAGAATTTATTTCTACTAACTTTTAATTTTTATTTTCAGAAAGATTACTGTTTTATTTATTTACAGCAACATATAGTGATAACAGAAAATCACGGGATGTCGTAGTTTGTTTGTAACAGATGCTAATATATTAGTCATTTCGATTTGAATTATACATATAGTCTAAAATTTATACATATATACACAGACAATCCGCTTACGTTGTCACAAAAAAATATTATGTAGTGGTGTACCTTAAATTCTTGGATCCTCATAAAGTATTTGTCTGTCAGTACGATATGGTATTTAGACATTTCAGTTTGATATTTTCGGTATTCGGTTTCTGAAAATGCTATACCAATACCATACTTAATCAAATTTGGTGTGGTTCGACTTTTCTCCTTTCTATTTCGGTTTATTCAGTTTGATAAATTTGATTTGTTCGGCTCAAATATTAACTAGTGCATGAAGTCTTATATTGTAATATTTTTAAGTAAGATACTCACAAATGCGAAAACAATATAGTGAAAAAAAATGAAAACAAAAATGCTGAAGCTAGATGGGAGAAAAGCTGAAACACATAAAAATCATGTTGGGCCACCATATTTTACACCTGAGCCAGGCCCAATTACTGCATTAAAGGACATGCCTAGTTAGACGGGTTTAATTATTTAGCTTTTACTATTTTGTACCTGACTTATATGTAGAGTGGGGAATCTTTGTAAATAACAAGACTTTGTATCATTTGGTTAATGAAAATGTAAAGTTCAGATATTTCTCTCTATCTCATTTTCTAGAACGTTCATCTCTGCTTCGATTTGGTTGTAATTCGTGGAAGGAACTTGAATTTTATCATCGTATCATAGCAAGGTTGAGTAATGTTCTTCATTTGACGAAGTAATTTCTGATTTTTAGCTTGTTAGGGGGTGAATCACTTTTCTACTTTGTGTGGTTTTGTTCTGGATGTTTCTACTACAATATTGTGAGATTTTGATGGTTTCCTCTGATTGATTCACATTTTGAGTTGGCTAAAGTAGTCTTTTTTGGATAGAACTGGTCATAATTCACGGTCTCTCGAAACACGTGTGAGCCAGTAATTTTGTCAAATTGTTACATGTTTGTTTGAGTGTCTACTGTTGCAATGGGAGATAATTCATCAGCTACAAATTTACGTATTACTGCTTTAGATTTGGGGTCTAATATGACCATTCCTATTGATCCATCTCATCCATACTATATTTCTTCATATGATGTGCCGGGAATTTATCTGGTATCCACTCCTTTTGATGGTACATGATATGTGAATTGGAGTAAGGGAATCTTAATATCCCTTTCTGCTAGAAACAAAATAGGTTTCATAGATGGATCATATCCTAGACCTTCTGTTACTTCACCTCTTTACAAAGCCTGAGATAGATGTAACAATTTAGTTGGAACATGGATTTTGACTACTTTAACCACGCAAATAAAGAATAGTGTTCTGCATTCTAAGTCAGCAAAAGACATATGGGATGACTTGAGAGACAGATATGGTCAACCTAATGGGGCTCAGATCTATCAGTTTCACGACCCTAAACCCGGACCCAGTCATGATGGCACCTCCCGTGAAGACAAGGCTAGCCGACACTTTCCATTTTCCAATTATTAACAGTTAAGCATTAAGAAAAAGAGATAAACCAAAGTTTAAGCAAAAGATAGTATAATATGCGGAATACATCCCAAACACAGTCCGATACCAGGGTGTCACAAGACACGAGCATCTAACAACACGGAATACTCTAAAGTAACTACAGAGTTCAGTACCAAACTAAAGACATGACGAAATAAGATAGGGAGGAGCTTCGGGCTACGAACACCAATAACTACCTAAAGACTCCTCGGATCCGCCCGAAGCTGGAAATGATCAGCACTCGGGAGCGGGACCAGCTATGCCTGAATCTGCACATAGGGTGCAGGGAGTAAAGTGAGTACTCCAACTCAGTGAGTAACAAATGTAAATAACGACTGAAAGCAAGAAAACACGAAAGGCACAAAGCATTCTATAATGAAGTCGTGAAACCATTTAAAAATAGTAAACCAGTGAAAAGATAAGTAAAATCCTTTTTCAACAAGTAAGCAGGTAATTGATAGGCAATTAAGGAAAAATAAACACATACAAGTATGCCCCTCGGGCACGGTATCAACAAATTCGCCCCTCGGGCACATCTCAGAACAATACCAGGCCCTCGAGCTCAATCTCACATCACAATGGGTACCCGCGCTCACTGGAAGTGTGCAGACTCCTGGAGGGGCCCCTTACGGCCCAAGCGCAATATCAACCCATCTCGTGGCGTCATCACTAGGCTCTCGGACATATCAATCAAGCCACTTCGTGGCGTACATATCTCTGACCCTCGACCCCAAATCAATATTAGTATTTCCTCACAACATATGCCCTCGATCTTACTCAGTCAAAAATCCTCACAAGCCAATCGGGCAACAGTAAAACAATGTTTCTCAGCCCAAATATCATTTAAGTATTAAAACTGAGTAAATATGGCTGAGTATAAACATAGAGGAAAATAACATGACTGAGTTCAAGTATAAAGTCAAACAATGAGAAAATATTAATAAAAATCCCCGAATGGTTCAAATAGTTGGCACGAAGCCCAAACATGGCATTCAGTCCAAAAAATGATGATAGCAAATAGATTTCAGTCAAATATGCAGTAAAATCATCAATCGAGATGGACCAAGTCACAATCCCCAATAGTGCACGTCCCCACACTCGTCATCAAGCATGTGTCACACCTCAATATAGCACTACAATGTGCAAAATTCAGGGTTTCAAACCCTTCGAACATCATTTACTATCATTATTCACCTCGAACCGATCAAATCTCTAGCTCGCGACGCCTTTGCCCCTCGAATCGGTCTCCATTCGCGTCAAATCTATCCAAAATCAGAACGAGGACGTCAAAATAGGCTTAGGGAATGAAGCCCAAGCAAAAAAAATTAATAATTGACACAAATCCCGAAATTACCAAAACCCGACCCCTGGGCCTACGTCTCGAAATTCGATAACTTTTACACCAATAGATTTCTCGTCTCCCCACAAGTTCATACATATCAAAAGTTCAGAAATCCGACCTCAAATGGTCTATCAAATCCTCAATCATAGGTTTCCAATAATAAGCACTAGTTTCCCCAAATTTTCACCCTTAATTTCCATAATTTCTAACTCTAATCCATGAAATAATAGCATAGGAATGAGTTTTAGGTCCAAATTCTTTAACTCAATGAAGTTCCCTTGAAATCCCTCTTTCAAATCGTCCAAAAAGCTCCAAAGACGAGATAAATATGGTGAAATAACTCAAAATTTGCGAAAGACACAATTTATACCTTCCGCCCAGACATTTTCGCATCTGCGGCACAATACCCACTTCTGCGGTACCGCATTTGTGGTCATTCATCCACTTCTGCGGAAATCACTTACCCGGCTAAAACTTGCATCGGCGATCACATCCCCGCATCTGCACCATCGCAGATGCAGCCACCCTAACCGCTTCTGCGGTCGCTGCTCATCAGCCTTCTTTTCAATTCTACGACCAAATCCTCCGCTTATGCGGCGCCGCACCTGCGGTCCCCAATCCGCAGGTGTGGAAATACCAAAAGTAGCAAATTCAGTAGCTGCAACAAAGTCCAAACTTCTCCGTCAACCATCCGAAATTACCCCGAGGCCCCCGGGACCTTAACCAAAAGCACGAACATATCCTAATACCTTATTCAAACTTGTTCCAATCTTCAAAATACCTCAAACAACATCAAATCATTCAAAACATATCGGATTCAAGCCAAACTTTCTAAAATCTTCCAAATTCCGCTTTTGATAAAAAAAAAACCCAACCAAACCACGTCCGAATAACCTAAAATTTCGCACACACGTCCGAAATGATACAACGGAATTACTGCAATGCTCGGAATTCCATTCCGACCCCTATATCAAAATCTCATCTATCAACTGGAAATCGCCAAAATAGCAACTTCGCCAATTCAAGCCTAAATCTACTCCGAACCTCCGCAACTCATTCAGATCATACTCCTAAGTCCCAAATCACCTCCCAAAGCTATTCGAACCGTTGGAACTCACATCCAAGCCCTCTATACACATAAGTTAACATCCGATTGCCTTTTCCAACTTAAGCTCATTCCAAAGAGACTAAGTGTCTGAAACCCTCCAAAATTATTCCGGATTCGATCCAACCAACCCGATACTACAAAACACGGATAAACAAATCATAAAGAAGCAGAAATGGGGGAAACAGAGCGGTAACTCATGAGACGACTGGCTGGGTCGTCACATCCTCCCCAACTTAAACAAACATTCGTCCTTGAATGAGCCAAGAAACATAACTGAAGCCTCAAACAGGTGAGGATATCTGCTCTGCATCTTTTGCTCGGTCTCCCAGGTAGCCTCCTCCATGGGCGACCTCTCCAGTGCACCTACACTAAAGCTATGTCCTTTGATCTCAACTTCCGTACCTGACGACCCAAAATAGCTACTGGCTCCACATCATAGGTCAAATCATTATCCAACTGAACCGTGCTGAAATCTAGAACATGAGACGGATCCCCATTATACTTCCAGAGCATAGAAACATGGAATACCAGATGAACACTTGACAAGCTGGGTGGCAAAGCAAGCTGATAAGCCACCTTCCCAATCCTCCGAAGTACCTCAAAAGTCCCAATGAACCGTGGAGTCAACTTCCCTTTCTTCCCAAATCTAATACCACCCTTCATGGGCAAAACCTTCAACATAACCTTCTCACCAACAATGTAGGACACATCTCGAACCTTCCTATCAGCATAACTCTTTTGCCTCGACTGCACTATACGGAGCCTCTCCTGAATCACCTTCACCTTCTCCAAAGCGTCCTGCACCAAATCTGTCCCCAATAGCCTAGCCTCACCGAGCTCGAACCAACCAACTGGAGATCTACACCGCCTCCCATACAAAGCTTCATATGGAGCCATCTGAATACTCGACTGGTAGCTATTGTTATAAGAAAACTCTGCAAGCGTTAGAAACTGGTCCCATAACCCTCCAAAATCAATGACACAAGCACGCAACATGTCCTCCAATATCTGAATAGTGCGATCGGACTACCCGTCCGTATGAGGGTGAAAAGTTGTGCTTAACTCAACCTAGGTACCCAACTCTCGCTCTACAGACTTCCAAAACTACGAAATAAACTGAGTGCCCCGATTTGAGATGATGGAAATGGGGACACCATGCAAACAAATAATCTACCGGATATAGATCTCTACCAATCACTTTGAATAATAGGTAGTACACACAGGAATGAAGTGCGCGGACTTGGTCTGCCGATCCACAACCACCCAAATATCATTGAACTTTCTCAAAGTCTATGGAAGTCCAACAACAAAGTCCATAGTGATCCTCTCCCACTTACACTCGGGAATATCCATCCACTGAAGCAAGCCACCCGGTCTCTGATGCTCATATTTCACTTGCTGACAATTGAGACACCGAGCTACAAATCCCACAATGTCTTTCTTCATTCTTCTCCACCAATAGCTCTACCTCAAATCCTGATACATCTTCGCGGCACCTGGATGAATGGAATACCGCGAGCTATGGGCCTCCTCCAGGATCGACTCCCGAAGACCATCCACATTGGGCACACAAATTTGGCCCTGCATCCTCAACACCCCATCATCACCAATGGTCACATCTCTGGTATCATCATACTGAACTCTATCCCTAAGGACAAGCAAATGCAGATCATCATACTGGTGCTTTCTGATGCGATCATATAAAGAAGACCGAGAAACCACACAAGCCAATACCCAACTGGGCTCCGAAATATCCAACCTCACAAACCGATTGGCCAAGGCCTGAACATAAATTGCAAGAGGTCTCTCCCCAACTGGAATATATGCCAAACTCCCCATACTCACTGCCTTTCAGCTCAAAGCATCGGCCACCACATTGGCCTTTCCCGGATGGTACAATATAGTGATATCATAATCCTTAAGCAATTCCAACCACCTCCGCTGCCTCAAATTAAGATCCTTTTGCTTGAACAAATGCTTAAGAATGCGATGATCAGTGAACACCTCACAAGATACGCCATACAAGTAATGCCTCCAAATCTTTAATGCGTGAACTATGGCAGCCAACTCCAAATCATGAACGGGGTAGTTCTTCTCATAGGGATTCAACTGACGAGAAGCATAAGCAATAACTCTACCCTCCTACATCAACACACAACAAATCCCTACTCTTGAAGCATCACAATACGCGGTATAAGAACCTGAAGCTGATGGCAAAACCAACACTGGAGCTGTGGTCAAGGCTGTCTTGAGCTTCTGAAAGCTCTCCTCAAACTCATCCAACCATACAAATGAAGCACCCTTCTGAGTCAACTTGGTCAAGGGCGATGCGATAGACGAGAATCCCTGAACAAACCAATGATAATAGCTTGCCAAACCAAGAAAGATGTGAATCTCTGTAGCTGAGGACGGTCTGGGCCAACTCCGAACTGCCTCTATCTTCTTTGTATCAACCTGAATACTCTCACTGGACACCACGTGTCCCAAGAATGCCACTGAACCGAGCCAAAACTTACACCTGGAGAACTTTGGATAAAGCTTCTCCTCCCTCAATCTCTGCAACACAACCCTCAAATGCTCTGCGTGCTCCTCCTGACCACGCGAATATACCAGAATATCATCAATGAAGACTATGACAAACGAGTCAAGATAAGGTAAGAACACATTGTTCATCAAATGCATGAACGTTGCTAGGGAATTGGTCAGCCTAAAAGACATAACCAGGAACTCATAATGACCATATATGGTCTTGAATACCGTCTTAAGAATATTCGAAACCCTGATCTTCAACTTGTGATAACCTGAACATAGATCAATCTAGGAGAACACTCTCGCTCCCTGAAGCTAGTCGAATAAATCATCAATTCGAGGCAAATGATACTTGTTCTTAATTGTTACCTTGTTCAATTGCCTATAATCAATGCACATTCTCATAGTGTCATCCTTCTTCTTCACAAACAAAACTGGCACGCCCCCAAGGCGACAAGCTAGGCCGAATGAACCCCTTATCAAGGAGTTCCTAAAGCTGCTCCTTTAACTCCTTCAACTCCGTTGGTTCCATACGATATGATGGAATAGAAATGGGATAAGTGCCCGGCACCATGTCAATACCAAAATCAATATCCCTGTTCGGTGGCATGCCCGACAGGTCTATAGGAAATATATCAGGAAAATCCCTCATAACTGGAATAGAATCAATATTGGGAGTCTCAGCTCCGATCCCTCACAAAGGCTAGATACGAAAGACAACCCTTCCCTACCATGTGTTGGGCCTTCAAGAAAGAGATCACTCTACTAACATAATCGGTCACATCTCGCCACTCGATCCGTGGCACACCCGGCATAGCCAATGCGACCGTCTTAGCATGACAGTCCAGAATAACACGACACAGAGATAACTAAACCATGCCCAAATGACATCAAAATCCACCATGCTCAATAATAATAGATCCACTCGGGTCTCCAGACCCCTAATATCCACCACACACGACCAGTACACACGGTTTACAATAATAGTATTGCCTACCGGGGTAGATACATGAACAAAAAAAAACCCACAAGAGGGGGGGGGGGGTTACCCAAATAACGAGCATAGTATGATGACACATAAGAAAAGGTAGAATCGGGATCAAATAATACACATGCATCTCTGTGGCATACTAAAACAATACCTGTAATAACAGCATCTGAAGCAATAGCATCGGGTCTGCCTGGAAGTGCATAAAAATAGGCCAACCACCCCTGATCGACCTACCCCTCTAGGGTGACCCCTAACTGACTGACCTCTACCCCTAGATGGCTGGGCGGGTGGTGGTGAAGTAACTGGCACTAAAGTCGATGACTGACCCCTCTGTTGAGATGAACTAGAAAAACGACGAGAACACAGCCTCTACATGTGACCCATCTCTCCACACTCATAGCAGCTCCCAGGTGCTGGAGAAGGGGACTGAAGGGACCGGAGCGACTAGCATATGCACTCGGCATAGAAGAGCCCTGAACTGATAGATCATGGGATGAACTCTGAGCTGGAAGGGCACTAAGTGATGACTGGTTCTGATGTGAACTGTGAGAACCATGACTTGATGACGCCCCACGATAACCTGGGCGTGCTGGTTGAGCAGGCCTGAATGGACGGCCTCTGCTATGTTGAAACTAACCCCTCGAAGGAGCACCACTATAGCTACCAGATACTCGAGGCCTCTTGGCCTCCCCATCCTCTCGCTCCTAGCGACAAACAGACTCAATCTCATAGGCAATATCCATAACCTCCTCGAAAGTAGCACCAGTCACCCTCTCTCTGGTCATGAGAATACGGAGTTGATAAGTAAGACCATCAACAAACCTCCTGATCCTTTCTTTATCTGTCGGAACCAACTAGATGGCATGACGAGCCAACTCAGAGAAACTTAAATCATATTGCGACACGATCATCTCCCCCTGACACAACCACTCAAACTACCTATGTAGCTCTTCTCTACGAGACTGGGGTACATACTTCTCCAGAAAGAGAATGGAGAATTACTTCCAGGTAAGGGGTGCTGCACCAACAAGCCTATACCTCTCAAAATCCTCCCACCAAGTGAAAGCAGCTCCTAAAAACTGTTAAGTCATGAAAGAGACCCCGCTGGTCTCCAGAATACTCACTATACGAAGCATCCTCTGACACTTATCCAAAAAGCCCTGGGCATCCTCGCCCTCTGCACCACTGAAGGTCGGAGGCTGAAGTCTACTAAACCTCTCTAAAAAAATAAGAATGGGGAAAATAGAGTGGTAAATCATGAGACGACTGGCCAGGTCATCCCAATCAGCTCAAGAAGGATTTGGTTGGGGTGACACAAGGGAATAGTGACATAGCAATATATTACTCTAGACTTAAGGAACTATGGGATGAATTGAGTTCTTAATTCTTTTATGACCTGATCTTGTTGTGATTGTGTTTGTAAATGTGGAGCAAAAGGGCATAATGCTGGTATGATTCAGAGTGATAAAGTGTACTGGTTACTTATGGGTCTAAATGAATCCTACACCGCATCAAGGGGAAATATTCTCATGCCGACACCACTTCCTAGTCTGTCCAAGACATACTCTTTGTTAGTACATGAAGAAAAACAGAGAGAAGTACAAGCAAATGCGTCTTTCATAACTGAGGCTACTTCTCTTATTGTTGGAGGCAACAACATGAAGCAGCAACCTCAAACTTAGAATCAAGGTTTCAATCATAATCAAAATCATAACACGAATTTTAGAAATGGCAACAATGATAGAAAATTCAACATTGAATTTAAGGCTGGATAGAAGTATGTGGGAGATGTAAGAAAAAATACTATGTTTTGCAACTACAGTAAAAAGCATGGGCACCTAATTGATAGGTGTTACAAGCTGCATGGTTATCCCAACAATAATCAACCTCATAATAGATTCAACAATAACCAGAGGGCTAAAAGAAGTGCTGCTGTGGTACAAACTTCTAAAAATGATGATGGAACTGGATCAGATTCTGGACAATCTACCGTATGTGGAAAAGCAATAACCAAGGAGCAAATGAGCCAATTAATGCAGCTCCTACAAAATGTTGTTGTTGGGTCTCAAGGTTCTTTTCTTCTTGAAGGCATTGGTTCTGCTAACTTGGCAGGTAAGGTTACTATTTTAGATTCTAGAAGCTTTGCACAGTCTGCTCATCTGCACCACCTGATTCTTTGTCCCAAAAACCCTGGATCATAAATTCAGGAGCTACAGACCACATGACTTCTAACTTGTCTCTTCTTTCTTAAATCAAACCCCTTCATGCTCCTTACTTAGTTGCTTTACCTAATGGCTACAGGGTAAAGGTCCATTCAATAGGTTTACTTCCTTTGTTTAAAACACTTTCTCTTTCCATTGTGCTGCATGTTCCTTCTTTTTAGTATAACCTAGTATTAATTCACAAACTATGCAAGCAAATTAAAGGTTTGGTTTGTTTCAGCGAGTCTACTAGCTTCTTGATACAGGGCCCTTCTCAGAAGAGGCCACTGGAAGTTGGTAGTGAAGCAGATGGCCTATACATCTTGCAACCATAGAAGTTTCTTAGTGATGGTTCTATCCCTTTAACTCCCTTTGTTTCTTTGAATAAATGTGTACCTAGTTCCAAGTGTAATGTTTCCAAGAACTGTGAGAATATCATTGAGTCAAAGTCTGTAAATTCCATTTTAAATGATAAGCATACCTTGTGGCATTATAGATTGGGACATTTACCTTACAATAAGTTGAAGTTTATTTCTTCTACACTTCCCATTTTTGTACCTTCAACTAAACAATTTCCTTGTCATATTTGTCCCTTAACTAGATAGACAAGGAACTCCTTTCCTTCCAGTTCAACAACTACTACTTGTCTTTTTGATCTTATTCATGTAGATTTGGGGGCCCTATAATACTGCTACACATTCTGGGAACAAATATTTCTTAACCTTGGTTGATGATTATTCTAGATTTACTTGGACTTATCTTCTCAGTACAAAATCTAATACCTTTACAGCTTTGAAAGCTTTCATTCTCATGGTTGAAACTCAGTTTGATTACAGAGTTAAGACAATGAGATCTGATAATGCTTTTGAGTTAGGATTTAGTCATGAATATTCCTCCTTCTTTCTCTCTAAAGGAATTCTTCATCATACATATTATATAGAAACACCTCAATAAAATGGAGTTGTTGAAAGAAAATATATATACTTACTTGAAACTGCAAGAACACTTCTTTTTCAATCTAAAGTGCCTTTAACTCCTCATGAGCTTCTTTTTGGTACACCTCCTTCTTATGATCATATTAGGGCTTTTGGTTGTCTTTGTTACATTTCAACACTCAAAAAGAGTAGGGATAAGTTTTCACCAAGGGCAAGTCCTTGTGTATTTTTGGGGTACCCTTTTGGAAAGAAAGGTTACCGGGTATTAAACCTTATCACTCAACAGATTATGATGTCTAGAGATGTGATGTTTTGTGAGGCTATTTTTCCTTTTGCTTTACAACAAACATCTCCTTCTTCTGAATTCCTTGCATCTCCTCCTCCTCCTCCTCCTCCTCCTCCTGTCTTTTCTTCTTTTTGTCCTTCTCCAGAATCCTCTTCTTTGCCCATACCTATAGCTTTCTCTTCATCTCTACCTACAGATTATTCTTCTCCTTCTCCTCCTCCTTCTCCATCTTCTTCTAATATGGCTCCACTCACTCCTACTCTTGTTCCTGCACCTTCTGTTGTCTCCCCTTCTATTCATCCAGTTGTTCCATTGAGGAAGTCATCCAAAACTCACCAAAGACCTCGGTATCTTCAAGATTTTGTGTGTAACTCTGCCTCTATTTCCTGCCCTTCCCTCTCTTCTGTTTTACCAGTTCACACCAATTTGAAGCGAGTTTGTATTTCTGCTTTGTCCTGCCAATCTCAATCTTTGCTTAACTCTCTTTCCACTATGCAAGAGCCTAGATCTTATTCTCAGGCAGCTTTGCATCCAGGATAGCAAGAAGCCGTGTCCAAAGAATTTGAAGTCTTAGAGGCAAACAATACTTGGAGTTTGTTTCCTTTGCCTGTTGGGAAGCATGCCATTTCCAGTAAATAGGTTTATAAGATTAAACATAGGGTTGATGGTTCTATTGAAAGGATCAAAGCCAGACTTGTCATTAAAGGAGATACTCAAAAGGAGGGTCTTGACTACATCGAAACATTTTCTCCCATAGTCAAAATGATTACTATCAAGTGCCTTTTAGTTATCGCTGTCAAGAATCAGTGGCAACTTTTTCGGCTAGATATTAATAATGCATTTTTGAATGGGGATTTAATGGAGGAGGTGTATATGAAGGTCCCTCAAGGTATGGTTGTCTTTTTCTGATTTGGTTTGCAAGTTAAACAAATCTTTGTATGGTCTTAAACATGCATCTAGACAATGGTATGCCAAGCTATCTGATGCTTTACATTCCAAAGGTTTTCAACATTCTAAGAATGATTATTCTCTGTTTTTTTAAATACTCAACTGCTGGTTCTGTGTATTTAGGGGTCTATGTAGATGATATTGTGTTAATCGATAATGATATAGATGGCATTCTTCATCTTAAACAGTTTTTGGATGCTCAATTCAAAATCAAAGATCTAGGTTTTTTACATTACTTTCTTGGTCTAGAGGTCATGTATGTGTCTGATGGTATTTTGGTAAATCAAAGGAAGTTTGCTCTCGAATTGGTTGAGGAATTTGGGTGCATTGATTCGAAGCCAACCTCTAGTCCTCTTTCTCTGGGTCTGAAATTGTCCTCTGATGTGGGTTGTTTGCTTTCTGATCCTTCTCTTTATAGGAGGTTAATTGGCAAACTCAATTTCTTAACTCATACTAGGCCCGACTTGGCTTATACGGTTCTGCATCTTAGTCAATTTATGCAGACTCCAGGAAGCCCTATTTGGATGCTGCTTTACATACTGTGTGCTACATCAAAGGATTGTCTGGTTTTGGACTTCATTTCTCCTCTCATTCGTCTTTTTCTATGGCTGCATTTTGTGATTCAAATTGGGCCTCTTGCCCTGATTCCAAGCGATCTATCAGTGGTTTTTTTATTACATTGGGATCCTGTCCTATCTTTTGGAAGTCGAAAAAGCAGACTACTATTTCTTTATCATCTGCGGAGGTTGAGTACAGGTCTGTTCGGCGATTGGTGGCTGAACTAACTTGGCTATGTCGCCTCTTAGAGGATATGAATGTTACTGATTTGACTCCTATTATTGTTCATTGCGATAATCAGTCTGCCATTCAAATTGCAAAGAATCCTGTCTTTCACGAGTGGACTAAACACATCGAGCTAGACTGCTATTTTATTTGGGAGAAATTGCAAGATGGCTTAATTTCATTGCATTATATACCTTCTAGTGCCCATTTATAGCAATTGTCCAAGTTCGGAGTGGGTTCTTCCAGCCCCACTTCCAACTTAGGGGGGAGGGCATATTTTACATCTTAGCCAGGCCCAATTACTGCATTAGAGGACATGCTATGTTAGACGGGTTTAATTATTTAGCTTTTACTATTTTGCCCTTGAGTTATATATAGAGTGGGGACTATTTGTATATAACAAGACTTTGTATCATTTGGTTAATGAAAATTTGAAATTAAGATATTTCTCTCTATCTCATTTTCTAGAACCTTCATCTTCGCTTCGATTTGGTTGCAATTCATGGAAGGAACTTGAATTTTATCAAAGAACAGAAATTAAAATTTAGAACTTTAATATTTATGTTATAATCAATAATATACGTATTGTGTAAGTTAATATATATTTCGGTCGATGATCAATTGCTTGCCTTTTAACTAACTTCTAAAATTTCATTCCCAATTTAAGATACCTAGTAATACATCAAAATAACGAAAGAATAAACATATACTGATAAAAATAATTATACTAGTTTCCTTAAAGAGATGGCATGTTGCTGTAATGATCAGTCGTGCAAGTATATATAGTTCAAACTCAAACTATTGACATTGAACGTGAAACGATGTGAGAGTATATATAGCCACCTGCGATGTGCAGAGTTGTAATGCATATTTTAGGGTTTAAATAGAAATTTATTAGTCAACTAACTAACAACTTCTATATTCTACTCCTAATGGAAAGGGACAATTTGTTTTCCCTTAAACTTCTTAGACAACCTACTCACACACACACATATATATATATATATAGAGTCATATCTTTGTATTTACAATGCATTCTTTCTCAATTAACCAAATAGGAGAGAAATTAAGGGAGAAGAAATGGGAAAGAGAAGCCTAGTTCTATTTCTTTGCTTCATTATTGTAGCCATGCCAATGGCTCAAGGGGTTGACTTAGGACCTAAGGCTGTTGAAAAATGGTTCGAAAAACTTTCCCATGCAAAGCAAAAGGTAACCAAATTTCATTTCTATTTCCACGACATAGTTAGCGGGAAGAATCCAACTGCAATTCAAATAGCCCAATCCAATACAACTGCTAAATCTCCAACTTTGTTTGGGTTTGTTGCAATGATAGACGACCCACTAACAGTTGGGCCAGAGCCCAACTCAACAATAGTGGGCCGAGCCCAAGGAATTTATGGTTCAGCTGATCAAAAGGAAGCTGCCCTTCTCATGAACCTCAACTTTGTTTTCACAACTGGTAAGTACAATGGTAGTACACTTAGTGTTCTTGGCCGGAATCCTGTGTTTAATCAGTACCGTGAAATGCCGATCGTCGGCGGTTCTGGTGTTTTCCGGCTAGCTCAGGGAATTGCCACTGCAAAGACCGTTTGGTTTAATTTAACCAGTGGGGATGCTGTTGTTGAGTATAATGTTATAGTCCGACATTATTCACATTAATTTTGGAGTTTTGTGCGTTGATTTTCATTTGTAATTTCCTATTTTATTGTATTTAATAGGTCTATTGTTTCTCTATTTTTGTCTAAGAATAAGGATGTGTATTGATGATCAATGAAATAATAAGACCCTTAAGATGTCTTGAATTGTACAAATATCCAACTTAATTATTTGGATATGTTTAAGGTACTAAATAATCTAAATAAATAGTCAACGAACTGAGATATATGCGAGGGCAAAGATTATTTTAGCTCGCGGTCAAAAAGTCGTTATTATCTGAAAGTGAAAGCTGGTATATTGTAAAAACCATGCGGGCAACTAATTAACAGTATGTTATAGCAATTATACATTTTAATGATGCGCTTAGTTTAGTTTAGTTTTCATACAATATGTTTTTCCATTGTGTATATATCAAATGAGATCATGTGGTAGTTACGTTGCTAACTACTCATCCAATATATTTGCAATATGTTTGAATAATTATCATCAAATTGGATATATAGTCTAGAAATAATTAACAACTTATGACTAAAAAAAGTTATGCGTTCAGTCAAGTTATTTAATGACTGTATTCATTTCCAATAATTTCGTACGAATTTTATTATAAGGCACATAACATTCGGGAGCAAGATGTGACTATTGAAATTTTGTTAAAATTGTTGGGCTAAACTAGCCCAAAGACACTCTTAACATAGGGGCAATTGCATCTATACCCGCTTTTTGTGCCACATTTTAACCTGTGTCCGCTTTGCAAAAAAAATTGCAAGCGAACCCGCTTTTTCGCATAACTTCAGCACACGGGGCTGAAGTAACAAAGGCAATCACACAAAACTTCAGCATTTTAGTAGCCGGGCCTGCAGTTCAGCTCTAGAGCTGAAGTTTTTGTTTTGTAACTCGCGAACTTCAGCTCTAGAGCTGAAGTTCTATTTTATAAGTTTTTGTTAATAGCCGGAAAACTTTAGCTCTAGTGCTGAAGTTTTTGTCTTTGTAACCGGAAAACTTCAGCTTTAGTGCTGAAGTTTGCCAGTTATAAAGTAAAGAGCTGAAGTTTCTATGTTGTAACTAGGAAACTTCAGCTCTAGAGCTGAAGTTTCTATGTTGTAACTACAAAACTTTAGCTCTAGAGCTGAAGTTTGCCGGTTATAAAATAAAAACTTCAGCTTTAGAGCTAAAGTTTTTGTTTAGTAACCCGAAAACTTTAGCTCTAAGACTGAAGTTTTCAAGTTATAAAATAAAAACTTCAGCTCTAGAGCTGAAGCTTCTATGTTGTATGTTGTAACTAGAAAACTTTAGCTCTAGAGCTGAAGTTTGCCAGTTATAAAATAAAAACTTCAGCTTTAGAGCTGAAGTTTTTATTTTATAACTAGAGCTGAAGTTTGCCAGTTATAAAATAAAAACTTCAGCTTTAGAGCTGAAGTTTTTGTTTAGTAACCCGAAAACTTCAACTCTAAGTTTTCAAGTTATAAAATAAAAACTTCAGCTCTAGAGCTGAAGTTTTCAAGTTATAAAATAAAAACTTCAGCTCTCGAGCTGAATTTTTCCAGTTATAAAATAAAAACTTCAGCTCTAGAGCTGAAGTCTTTGTTTAGTTACCCGGAAACTTCAGCTCTAGTTATAAAATAAAAACTTCAGCTCTCGAGCTGAATTTTTCCAGTTATAAAATAAAAACTTCAGCTCTAGAGCTGAAGTCTTTGTTTAGTTACCCGGAAACTTCAGCTCTAGTTATAAAATAAAAACTTCAGCTCTCGAGCTGAATTTTTCCAGTTATAAAATAAAAACTTCAGCTCTAGAGCTGAAGTCTTTGTTTAGTTACCCGGAAACTTCAGCTCTAGTTATAAAATAAAAACTTCAGCTCTCGAGCTGAATTTTTCCAGTTATAAAATAAAAACTTCAGCTCTAGAGCTGAAGTCTTTGTTTAGTTACCCGGAAACTTCAGCTCTAGTTATAAAATAAAAACTTCAGCTCTCGAGCTGAATTTTTCCAGTTATAAAATAAAAACTTCAGCTCTAGAGCTGAAGTCTTTGTTTAGTTACCCGGAAACTTCAGCTCTAGTTATAAAATAAAAACTTCAGCTCTCGAGCTGAATTTTTCCAGTTATAAAATAAAAACTTCAGCTCTAGAGCTGAAGTCTTTGTTTAGTTACCCGGAAACTTCAGCTCTAGTTATAAAATAAAAACTTCAGCTCTCGAGCTGAATTTTTCCAGTTATAAAATAAAAACTTCAGCTCTAGAGCTGAAGTCTTTGTTTAGTTACCCGGAAACTTCAGCTCTAGTTATAAAATAAAAACTTCAGCTCTCGAGCTGAATTTTTCCAGTTATAAAATAAAAACTTCAGCTCTAGAGCTGAAGTCTTTGTTTAGTTACCCGGAAACTTCAGCTCTAGTTATAAAATAAAAACTTCAGCTCTAGAGCTGAAGTTTTTGTTTAGTAACCCGGAAAGAGCTGAAGTTTCTCAGTTATAACGGGAAGCTGAAGTTTTTTTAAAAGTGGGTACGGATGCAAACAAAAAGATAAAGCGGCTACAGATTAAAGAGGGGCGCCCTACGTGATATTGTCTGCTTTTAGGCCAAGCCCGCATGATTTTTCCCAAAATGCCTCACACCATTTAGAGATCCCTACACTTTATATGTAGACTCCCAATCTTTTCAGTTACCAATGTGGGACTTTGTTCGTACACCCAAAAATCTTTCCCTCGAACTAATTTCCACGTGGCCCATTACCACGATTCACGGGTTAATTTTCAAGATTCACTATATGCCACCCACATTATTAGAGTATTATGGCACTCGAAGACCGCAACTAGCTTCTACTTGTGTGTGCATCGCCCTGCACCATCACTCCGCCATCTCCACACTCGTTCTGCTGAACCTGGGCACTGATACCAGTTTTTGGGCTAAAACGGCCTAAAGATACTCTTAATATGGTGTGATATTGTCCTCTTTGGGCCAAGCACGCACGATTTTCCCCAAAAGGCCTCACACCATTAAGAGATCCCTACACCTTATATGTAGACTCCCAATCTTTTTAGCTACCAATATAGGACTTTGTTCGTGCACCCAACACAAACCTTCTCCGTTTTTCTCCCCAACACGGGGCATTCGTCAAGGCGATCCCTTATCACCTTATATTTTTATTATTTGTATGGAAATTTTCTCTCGCCTTATACAACTTTCCATAGATGATAACATCTGGGATCCAATAAAACTATCCTGCCATGGTCTGCTGCTTTCACATCTCCTTTTTACCGATGTTCTTATCCTTTTTGCTAAAGCTGATGTTAAAAGATGGCACTATTATCAATAACCTTCTCCAAAAATTTAGCATCCTTGCTAGTCAAAAGGTTAATAACTTGAAATCCAGTATCTATTTGCCCCCCAATACGGTCACCCCACTCAAATATCAAATTTCTTATATACTTAATATGCACATTTCCAACATTGTCGACAAATATATTGGCCTTCCTATTACCAATCTCCAAACCAAGAGCGCTGATTATCAGTAGACCGTATGAATAACCGCTTACAAGGATGGAAAACTAAATTACTTACTCTGGTTGGCCGTAAAACTCTCAACCAGACGGTTTTGGCCTCCATTTCCAACTATACCATGCAACACAATCTATTACCTCATAAAATCATTTGTAACATTGATAAGATTCAACATAAGTTCCTTTGGGGGTTCTACTACTACATAGAAAAAGCTTCACCTAGTTAATTGGTATATTGTTACTCTACCTCGCCAACGAGGTGGTTTGGACTCCAAAAAATTAAACAAAAAAATATTGCTCACCTGTCTGGATTAGCTTGGAGATATCGATGCAATCCCAATAATCTCTGGGCTAAAATTCCTCGAGCTAAATATCACTTTCCCAACCGTGATCTAATCCCTAAGCAGGGAATCTTCTTTATCAGGAAAAGTCTTGTTAAGGGCCATAATTTTTCAAACCCTGGTCAGGGCACTAATACAGATCTTTGGCATCATAATAGGCTTGTAAATAATACTAATCTCTGAAGCCTTATCGAGCCCCCTACCCCCACTCAAATTGAATTTACTTTCACACTGGATCGTATTATTTCTCATGCGACATGAGACCTCACTCCATTATCTTTTGATTTTCCCCTACACATTTCACGACTCATTCGTAATACTTATTTTAATCCTTCTTCTCCACGAACTAATACTTTCTGCTAGAACCTTACTTCCACCGACCTATTCTCCACTAAATTTGCTTATCATCTTTACCTTCGCTCACGTTCTTCCACCTCTCCTGAATATCCTGGCATCTAATGGATATTGCACCTACATATCCCAAATCAAATCAAAACCTTTCTTTGGCTACTTCTGCTTAATAAATAACCTACTGCCTCTTATCTTGCTTCTCTCAATATGTAACGACCCGACTTGTCATTTTAAGTATTTACATTCTGTTCAACTATTTAAAGTCTTGAGTAGCTTCATATGATATATTATGACTAGTGTGTATTTTCGGCTTTGGTTTTCACGCGTTTCGGGATTAGTTTGGAATAATGAATTTTATGTTGGAAGCCTTTAGTTGTAAAAGTTGACCAAGTTTGAATATTTGTATTCGACCTCGGATCAGAGTTTTAACGATTCCGTTAGGTTCGGATGGTGATTAAGTGGTATCACATTAAGCAAATGAGCTCCAAATTCACTTTTTATTGAATTACTAGATCCGTACAGATATTACGAGCCATAGCAAAAAGAATCATCAAATTCAGACATCTTATGAGAGATTTATGCCCATTTATGTATTGAAAAAGATTTTCATTGCCAGCGTCTAGGGTAGCGTGGGGCGCTAGCCCTAGCATTGGGATTTTCTTGAGATTCTGGAACAACGCCGCAGGCAGCCCCACGCCACGTGTTGCTCTACAAATGTTAAGTCTGTATTACTATTTATTGATACATCATATTATCATTTTTGGGCTGATTTTCATGACATTATGAGCACGAGAGACTAAAGAGATTGATGACCGAGTTAGGCAAGGGCCTGATTGTGAGGATAATTATAGGATCGAGCTGCACGCACGCAGTAGCCCAGATTGGCTTATTATAGCACGTGAGTTGTTTGTGCAGCACGTAAGTTATCGGTGCAGATCTAGCTATTGATACTATAATACGTGAGTAGTCCGTGCGGATCCAGATATTGATACTATAGCACGTAAGTTCCCATGCAGCACGTGAGTTGTTCGTGCGAATCCAGATATTGATACTATAGCACGTGAGTTATACGTGCAACACGTGAGTTATCCGTACAGATTATAGTGCTTGGGATGAAGGAGATCATTCGGAGTCTGCACCCCTACAGTGAGCGCAATTGATGTTTATATTTGGGTTGGATTTGCCTCGTACAGTGCCGAGTGACTGAGTGTGCTGAATATTGAACATGATGAGTGGAAAAGTAAGATAGCGAAATAGAGTATTCTGGGAGAGTGAATACATGAGTTCATCACTATGCTGCATTACATTAGACATGCGTACTTGGTATGTAGGTATAGATAAGTATTTTTCCTCATGCTATCTGACTTAATCATATTTTCGGTATTTTTGGCAAAAGATTTGAGTCTTACTTTATACTTGAAAAGAAAATATTTATTTTCTGGAATTGTATTGTCACGACCCAATTCCCAAACCCGGTCGTGATGGCACCTTTTGTGAAGACAAGGCCAGCCAACTAACCCCAATTCGTCTCTTTTAAAATATTTAAACATAAAGGAATAGAAAAAATATGACTTAATGACATTAATTAACAATATTTACAACCCAACACTGCCCGACCAGGGTGTCACAAGTCACGAGCATTTAGAAGGATTTTTGATAAAACTACAAAGTCTATAATACATAGAACAAAATCTGGAATCAAAGGAAGAAGTTCGGTGCCACGAACGCTGGCGGTCACCTTGCTCAGCTATGATAGCAAATCCTCAACCAGCTCAAACCCGCTACCGCGTAAACCAATACCTGCATCTGCACGCGAGGTGCAGGGAGTAAAGTGAGTACTCCAACTCAGTGAGTAATAAAGGTAAATAATAACTGAGCAGCAAGAAACCACGTAAAGCAAGCCATCATGCTATACAGAACAGTGTAACCCTTTGAGAAAACAGTAAAATCGTGAAATCTTTAGAAATATCTGGACTCAGTTTAAAAACTCTTTTGAAAATATCTTTTTCCAACAGTTAAGCAAATGAATGCAAAACAGATAGTGCAAGTCAGCACAAAAGTCAGCCCCTTGGGCACAACACTCCATTAACAAATAACACCAGGGGTATCAGGTAAGCAGTGCAAGAACTAGCATAGAAGCCACTAAAATGCGAATGCTGGAATGTCATGACAAATAATACAAATAGGAACAAATGCATGAGTGCAATGCAATGCATGTGACGGTACACTCTGGTACCACTGTGGCATGCATCCCGAGCCATCCATATATTTAACATCGACGGCGCTCACTGGGGGTGTGTACAGACTCCGGAGGGGCTCCTTCAGCCCAAGTGCAATAATCAAGCCATCTCGTGGCATCAACCAGGCCCGCGGCCTCAATATCAATACAGTACCGCTGCAGCGTGCAGCCCGAGCCAACCATATATCCAGAAATCACTATAACACTGCTGCGCAGCCCGATCCATGCTCAGTCCAGAAATGCACATAAGCCACTTGGGAAATACTAAAATAACAGTTCTCAGCTCAAAACGTCAATAAAATGTTGTTTAGGTTTTCAAATCTTAGAAAAATGACTGAGTTTGCAATTCAGTATTAAAACCCTGGACCGAGATCAAATAGTGTGCAAAAATCATGTGAAAACAGTGATATCAATCCCTGAAGGATTCACATAGTTGACACAAAGCCCAAACATGGCAATCAACCCAAATTATGATGATAACAAGTAGTTTCAGTCAAATACGCGGTAAAAATCAACAACCGGGATGGACCAAGTCACAATCCCCAACGATGCTCTACCCCACGCTCATATCTGGCGTGCAAGTCACCTTAATACAGCACTATGATGTGCAAATCCAGGGTTTCAAACTCTCAGGATATCATTTACAAGTATTACTCACCTCGAACCGGCGAAATCTCTAGCTCGCGACGCCTTTGCCCCTCAAATTGGCCTCCACGCGTATCGTATCTAACCAAAATCAGAGTGAATACATCACAAAATGCTAAGGTAATAATACCCAATCGAAAACAATCGGGAAATAGCAAAAATCTCGAAACTAGCAAAACCCGAGCCCCGATCCCACTTCTCGAAAAATTACAAAACTCACGTTACCGGATTCCTCGTTTGGACGCCTAGATTTAACCCTATGCGAACGCGGTTAACACCCTCATGTTCGCGATGAACAAATTCCTTTGACCACGATTTAACTCTACGTGAACGTGGCTCTTGGACAGCGAACACGATGCTTCAGGTCCTCCTCTTACGCGAATGTGTTCCACATGTCGCGATCGCGATACTTCAGAACCTCTCATTATGCGAACGCGATCCTAATGTCGCGAACGCATTGAACAATTTAGGCAGGGCCCCAGGCCCCTTATACGCAAACGCGAGGCTCTCCCACGCGAACGTGATGAACTAATTATTACCCTTACGCGAATGCCTGACAGCTGACACGAACGCGAAGACCAAATTGGTCTGCAACAGCTGGGCCAAAAATCTGCAACACTTCCAAGTTCAAAACTTCCGTTTAACCATCCGAAATCACCTCGAGGCCCCCCGGGACCTCAACCAAAGGCACCAACATAACCCAGAACATCATACGAACTTGTTCCAATCATCAAAACATATCAAACAATATTAAAATCATCAATTCTCATCAGATTCAAGCCTAAGTTTCTTCAAAACTTTCGAAACACGCATTTGATAAAAAACCCAACCAAACACCTCCAAATGGCCTGAAATTTTACCCGCACATCCAAAATCACCTAACGGAGCTACTGCAACTCTCGTAATTCCATTCTGACCCTCGGATAAAAATCTCACCTATCAACCGAAATTCGCCAAGATACTAACTTCGCCAATTCAAGTCTAATTCTACACCGGACCTCCAAAATTAATTCCGATCACACTCCTAAGTCACAAATCATCCCTCGAAGCTAACCAAATCACC
Organism: Nicotiana glauca; assembly: GCA_026770625.1. NCBI lineage: Eukaryota > Viridiplantae > Streptophyta > Magnoliopsida > Solanales > Solanaceae > Nicotiana > Nicotiana glauca. Next base: position 33,369 of record MU781793.1, read on the forward strand.
GGAAATCCCATCCAAGCCCTCTAACTAAATAGGTAACTTCCGGTTGATTTTTCCAAAACAAGCTTTCCTTAAAGAGACTAAGTATCTTATTTCCTATCAAAACCAATCCAAATCAACTCTAACACACCACATACTGATAACGAAACATGAAGAAGCATAAAAATGGGAGAAACGGAGTAGTAACACATGAGACGACGGGCCGGGTCGTCACATGTATATTATTGAATTATTACTTGTGCTGCTTTATTCGTATTGTTATGAGAAGTTATTGGTTATTGGTATGGACTCTAACCTTGGTATAAGCTCGTCACTGTCGATGCCCCCCTTTTTGTCTAGCAAAATTGGGTTTACGACATTTGGGCAGACAATTCTCTTCCCTTTTGGGGATTAGGTTTTGGAGTTTGAAGAGTCACCACCTAATGATTAAGTGCATTAGTACACTAAGAAGGGTTTGAGTTTGAAGAACCAGAGTTTGGGTAAGGGCTAGAAATTATCTCGAGGGGAAGGTGTTAGGGACCCCTCAAGATCCACTAGTGTGGTTCCCGGCCATGCTATAATTGTGACTTTAAAAGCAAATAAGCATACAAGACAATTTCACATAAAGACTGCACGTAGGTGTGTATAACGATTACTAAACATGCTGAAATTAGGGACTAATTGGTCTCGTAGTTGTTTAAAAAAAGAACGTCCAAATGCAGAAAATGGGGGTCAAGTAATGAGCACAAATAATCAAACAAGGAATTGAATGAGCAGAAAAATTTGTTAGAGGAAAGGACAGTGCGAAAAATTAAAGGGGGAATTTTTAATAACTAAACGAAATGCAGAATTCTGAAGATTGACAATCTAAAAAATATAATTACATAAAGGAAAAGGGGGTCCTTGCTTTGTGAAATACATGGATCATCCATGCAACACCCGGTAACCAATCGTACGCGTGGTGTTATCGCGTGATCATCATCTCTATGTCTACCCTTTCCCACCCCGTTAAGGTATTAAAACGCGAAATAATATCATTACTTATTGCATATTATTACCCGTCCCGATCTTATCAGTCCTGAAGGCATTGGGACTACTAGTCCTAAAGGGGAGGGAATTGGGGGGCTTTTCAGAAGTTTAAGAAAGGATAAAAAATTAGGCGACAAACAAAACATATGGTCAAATAGGGGGAGACAAACTGCAGTTAGAGCTCAGACATGCCTCCTCACTTAAATACAAATACATAGCATGACTTCAGATATGGGTTAGGTCTTTAATTAATCTTAACGTAGGAAGGGTGGTTGATTTATCACATATTTTCATATAAGAAGTCTGAATTAGACCTGCCTGCTGGTTGTAATTATTAAAGACTGGTGTAGTTAGTTAATAACCTACATGTTTGCCTAGATGAGGCCTGTAATCATGATATCAAACTATGCAGAAGGCGTACTGATTTTGAAGGAAGATTATTGATTTTTGAAACAAACAAAAGTCCTACAGATTTTAAAACGAATTTATCACAGATTTTAGACTTACAAGCGAGATGGACGATTCAGATTCAGTTAGTTATTCCTATAGGCATGCTCTCTAAGCGTGATTGATTTTAAAACATTTATAGAAGTGCAGGATTCCTATAGACATGGTATCTAGAGTGAATTTCTATTATTTTAACCTATAGACTGTTTGCCTAATTTGTATGTGCAAGTGTGAATAAACTTATAGGCATGGTCTCTATATGTAGATGACATACTTATATGAATGATTTTTTGTATATGTAATGAAATAACTTATAGATAGGATTTCTAAATGTATAATGAAATGACCCATAGGTAGGATATCTATATGCAGATGTGAATAAACTTATAGACATGATTTCTAATTACGTGATAGGATGACTTATAGGTAGGATTTCTAAATGTATGATGAAAAATGACCTATAGGCATGATATCTATATGCAGATTTATAAACGAAAACGTTGTGATTGCAGAAAAAAAACCTAAGGCATGATATCTACCCCACATGCATAACATAAGAGACACTCCCTTTTTTTACTATACGCCCCATAGTTATTACAAATTATTACAACCTGAATGAATCCAGTAAAGTAAATTACATCAGAAATTAAATTCCAACCAGGGAGAGCTTAATTCAGACTCCTAGTCTGACATATGGAATAAACCAACTTCCAAAGACTAGATTTTCCAAAGCCTTTCTCTTATTTGGGATGTGTCAAAGTTTCAAGGAGCTTCACGAACTCCAGGCAATACTTACACCCCAAATACCATTACAAAATTATAGTGCAGTGTGGAAGGGCCAGCCCTCAAATGTCCAAGTTCAGAGGGAGCTCAAGGTCCTAAGACAAGGCTCATGGGGGGGGGGGAAGAACTTAGAGTCTAGGAGTAAGTGTAAGTGAAATAGGGGAGAGTTAGAGAAGTACATGGCAGGCTGGTGGTCATACCCAGCAATTGGGATGCTGACACACCCTTGAACAACTTGTCAGCTTTAAAAATTGGGGAGTAGACCTGTTGAAGGTCAGGTTCAGCCCTGGACAGCAATTTGGATACTGCCAGACTATACCTCAACTCAGTATATATAGGGAAATGGGGTATGAGGATTCATACTAGGAGCAGAGTACAAGGAAAGAGCAGATAAAGGGGCATGACCAGCAATGAGACATACTAGCACACCTTCCACAAACACATAGGGGGTAATGGGATAGGGAGAAAGTGTTCACAAGAAAGAGAATCAGGCAGTAGCATATAGACATATTAAGCTAGATGTTAAAATTTAACAAATAAAATAGTTATGGATACAAGGACTGTAAATAAACACATTGGGATGAGGCAGAAAATTAAGTTAAGACATACCAGTTTCACAGAGGCAGTAGTCTTGTAAAAGCCAAAGTGCAGACGAGAATCAAATATACTCTAAGTATGACTTCAGAAGAGAATTGTGAAATTGTATAGTTTGAAGTGTGTTTTTTTAATCGTGTTCTCGTGTGTGTATTTTGAAAGAGAGTCGTGTATTTATAGTGCAGAAAGCAGGCAGAAATAAGGTAAGAAAATAATTGAAGACTGATTGTAAATCAATTACATAAGACTTCCTTTAATTAAGGGATTCTAATTCAAACGGGTATAAAACAATTAAGGAAAGAAATTAATCAAACACTTGTGTAAAGCATGCAATTAAGGGCAAATACATTAAGGTTATTTAAGGATAGGGTTTCTGAAATACACGATTTATGCAAATAAGGCAAGGAAATCAGTTAACAGCGAGGAAATCAGAGATCAAAGATTTGGTATGAATGAACCAAGTGAGAAAAGTGGAAAATGTTTTAATTTAAGGAAAATCAGTAATAATCAATTAGACCTATTAAAAAGGAATTCTGAATCAATCACTAGTTTGAAAACCTCTTTGAAGAAAGAATCATCATATATAAAAAACATACATACATGTTAAACATGAAGAAATTCGTCATGCTATTCGGTAGAAGAGTCTAGTGTAGGAGGATTAAAATTATGTGCGAACGAGAAAAATTCACACTTAGAATAAGTCCTAGTTTGATCATATAACCAAACTCGGAGGAAACCCCCCAAATTTTAGGGTTTCTGATTCGAGTCAAATATAGAGATGAGGTAACAGGCTCAGAGATTTCTTTTCAGAAACTCACGAGGAAACATGCAAATAAGTAGAAAGATCAAGCAAATAGAGTAAAGAAGCTAATTCGAAGCATAATGAGAGAACAACTGATAGTAGAGGAAGCAGTAGAAGAAACACATGCTTAAACAGGTCTTTTAGGAGAAAACTTTAAACAAGGTAAAATAGCAAGGACACTTAAGAACATGGTAGAAGGATACAATAGGAGAAACACATCAAATAATAGAGGAAGAAGATGGCAGAACATAGTGAAAAAGAATGCGAGAACATAGCATAGAAAACATAGTAGAAGAATATACAAGAACATAGCGTAGAAAACACAATAAAGAACATTCAAGCCGGGGTATAAAACTCAGTAAAAGATCATACAAAAATCATGGTAAAAGAAAAGTATAAGAACACAGTAGAAAGCAAGTAAGAACATGACATAGGGAACACAGTAAGAGAAACAATACGAATAATAAAGAAGAAAAATCATAAAACACTTAAACACTTTCCAGAAAATCCTAAATCGTAAAAGAAGGGTTTTGAAAGCAATTTTCAAAATAAAATTTAGGGAAATCGTTTGAAAACTCAAGTGTAGCATTGATACATAACGGATCTAAAAGAATCAGAGAAAACCTCAAAAGGTTAGGGTTTTAGAGGAACCCTAGGATGAGAATGGATTGGAAAAGTCCCCGCTCAGAGTCGGAGAAGGTCAGAATTAGACTCAAGAGGCTAGGGTACGCCGGAGCAAGGCCGTAGATAGCAGGAAACAACCCTAGGCAAAGCTTCAGTGACCGTATGTCATGGTGAAGACCCATGGGCTCTCAAAGACGAAGGGAACCGATGCGATAACGCTTTAAGTTGGCTGGTGGTAGAAAGGGGTGAGGTTGGAGGTGGCCGGAGAGATGGTTAAAGCCATCAGTGAAGAAGAACCAGAAGGTTCTAAAGAGAAGGAGGAGCGGAAAATACGGATAGAGAGAGAGAGGTCTTGAAAATGAGGGTCATGGGGTAGTTGGGGAGGGTTTAATTATGGTAAGGGTTATCTGGGCCGTTGATCTTGTTTGATCAACGGCTCAAATCAAGTGGGAGTTGGGCTGGTTAAATAAATTTGGTCGTGGGTCGGGTGATTTAGGAATTGGGTAGGTTTAATTTTGGGGCGGAATTGGGGTTAAAATTGAAAGAAAGTGGGGCTACAATTGAAATAAAACGGGCTAGATGTTAAATAGCCAATTTTCTCCTTTTATTTTATAAAATAGCAATAATGATTCTAAAATCAAATTAAAAGCCCTGAACCACTTAATAATATATAAATATTAATCCAAAAATACTGACAATAATTTTATAATTGAAAAATGCTGTTAATCAAAAAATAGGCTATAATTGTAATTATATGCAATTTAGCTTCAAAAATAACAAATAAATTCGAAAAAATATACAAAAAATATCTTTAATTATATATTGGTGTAAATATGAGAATAAAATAGGTTAATCATAGAAAGGATAATTTTTTAGAAATAATTATTGATTTTGTACTGCCAAAATGGGTAATAAATCGATTTTAAAAATATTTAAAAATTAGGGAGAAATATCAAAACTTTTGGGCATGTTTATATATGTATACACATGCTACATTGAAAGTATTTTGAGTGTAAAATACATAGGAAAAAATTGGGTATCAACAGCTGCCCCTCTTTACGCGGGAAGGATGAAAGAGTTGTCGGGTAAAGATATAGTGGCCAATTTTGATCGAATGAAATGATTGAAGAATTTTGACCGAGCTATGGTCTCTGAGCTACCTATATATCCCTTGTCTTACAAAAATCAGGTCATATGTAATTCAGGATCCATTGACGGACTATTGTCGATGGAGATTTCGAAAGACAGACACAATGTTCTGGTTGAGAAGGATGGTCAGAGTCTGATAGGCTGCGAGAGCTGGAGCGGGATCACTCCTGCTGAAACGGCCACTACTAGCCGGTGTGCCTGCAAATGAATAATACCAACATATTGTGCGTAAATTTAAACGTGATGCAAGCTCCCGTTGGACCAGGATGGAGGTAGAGCTTAACCTCGGAAGGTAGAATGGTAGCCTTATGCAATGCAGAAAATAAAGGTGAATAGTAATGAAATCTATTGATAGATGATAGCTGATAGTCGATTGCGTTATTGTGGCTGCTGGGGATGTCGTGTGTGGATAGCACTTGTAAGTAGGCGACGATTCTGAGAGTTGTATTCCAGAAGAAGTATGAGTACGTAGTCGTATCTAATAATTTTATGTCTTGGGTACCTGCATCCAAAGAAAAGTCATGAGTTTTGTAAAGGGGGGAAGGTTAGTCCGTCTCCCCGTGGACCTTGCTTGTCCTACTCGGCTCTTGTTTTTATTGGGGCAGCATCGCTAAACAAAGAAATTTTGATAGTAGTCATGCATGATTTAGTAAAAGTGTAACGTAAAATAAAAAAAATAGTTTTCTTTTAGATGAACTGACGACTGCGATGCGGTTCAAGACATTGCGGCCTCCTTTGCTCCGAAATTTTGAGGGTCCTCCTAAAAATTCTGCCCCAGTTTAATGGGTTGATGCTTCTAACGGTTATGTGCAATGAATGGCTGAGAATTAACTTCGGAATTTTGAGGGTCCTCCTCAAAATTCTGCCCTAGTTTCCAATATCGAGGGGAAATGAAAATTTTATTGAATTGTGACCGGACCCATAGGGCTGCCTACGTATCCCCTCTTAAATGGGAATCAGGTCAGGCGTAGTTTAAATTACATAAGGAAATCATAAATGGTTACGCATAGTATCGCTTGACTGCATATGAATTTATTGGTTTTGACCAAACTTCTCCGTCCATTTCTGCAAGTATGAGGGCTCCTCCTGTCAGAACCCGATGAACCATGTATGGAACCTGCCAATTGGGAGAGAATTTCCCTTTGGCTTCATCTTGATGTGGAAAGATCTTCTTTAACACCAGCTGCCCGGGTGTGAACTGTTTTGGTTTGACTCTCTTGTAGAAAGCTCTGGACATTCTGTTCTGGTAAAGTTGACCATGGCAAACTACATTAATTCTCTTTCCATCTATGAGGGTCAGTTGCTCGTAGTGGCTCTTCACCCACTCTACGTCATCAAGTTTTGCTTCCCATTTGATCCTTAGGGAGGGAATTTCCACCTCGGGTGGAATGGGTACTTATGTACCATAAACCAGCATGTAGGGAGTTGCCCCAGTTGATGTGCGGACTGTGGTGGGGTACCCTAATAAAGAAAATGATAACTTCGCATGCCATTGTTTAAGCTTTCTACCATCTTCCCTAGTATCTTCCTGATGTTTTTGTTGGTGGCTTCTACAGCTCCGTTCATCTGAGATCTGTAGGCTGTAGAATTCTTGTGTTTGATCTTGAGGATTTCACACATGGCTTTCATCAAGTCATTATTGAGGTTGGAACCATTATGAGTGATGATCAATTCTGGAATCCCGAATCGGCAAACAATGCGGTCGCGAACAAAGTCTGCCATAACTTTCTTAGCCACTGCCTTGTATGATGCTGCTTTAACCCATTTGGTGAAATAATCAATTGCCACTAGAATGAATTTGTGTCCGTTTGATGCGGCAGGATCGATAGGTCCGATAACATCCATTCCCCAGGCGGCGAACGGCCATGGCAAACTCGTTGCATTAAGCTCATTAGGAGGCACTTTTATCATATCTACATGTATATGACAGCGGTGGCGCTTTCGGACATACCGGATACAGTCCGTCTCCATAATCATCCAAAAATAACCAGCTCAGAGTATTTTCTTAGCTAAGACAAAACCGTTCATGTGTGGGCCACAGGTCCCCGCATGAATTTCTTCCAATATCATGGATGCTTCCTTTGCGTTGACACACCTTAACAATCCCAAATCGGGAGTCCTCTTGTACAGGATTCCTCCTCTGTGAAAGAAATTGTTGGATAACCTTCGAAGTGTGCGCTTCTGAGTAGCGTTTGCAAGTTCTGGATATTCCCCTGTGGTTAAATATTCCTTGAGATCATGAAACCAAGGTTTTCCGTCTGCTTCTTCTTCTTCAACATGAGCACAATAAGTTGGCTGATTATGGATCTTCACAGGAATAGTGTCAATGAAATTTGTGTCCGGGTGTTGTATCATGGATGATAAGGTTGCCAATGCATCGGCAAACTCGTTCTGGACTTTAGGGACATGTTGAAACTCTGTGAGTCTCTTCCTCAACTCCTATACATGATGCAGATAATGGAGTATCTTTGAATTCTTGGTTACTCATTCTTCTCGGACCTGATGTATAAGCAGGTCTGAATCCCTAATCACTACCAACTCCTGAACGTTCATGTCAATAACCAACTTGAGCCCTAAGATACAGGCTTCGTATTCGGCCATATTGTTGGTGCATGGGAATCTGAGCTTCGCAGACACCGGATAATGCTGACTCGTTTCTAATACCAGGACTGCTCCTATGCCAACTCCTTTGAAATTTGCTGCTCCATCGAAAAACATCCTCCAACCATCATAGGATTCTGCAATATCTTCTCCTATGAAGGATACCTCCTCATTAGGAAAATACATCTTTAAGGGCTCGTATTCTCCGTCCACAGGGTTTTCGGCAAGGTGATCTGCTAATGACTATCATTTGATTGCTTTCAGAGTCACGTAAATAATGTCGAATTCACTCAGCAGGATTTTCCACTTGGCTAGCTTACTGGTGGGCATGGGATTCTGAAAGATGTACTTCAGCGGATCCATCCTTGATATGAGATAAGTAGTATAGGAACATAAATAATGCCTCAATTTCTGAGCTACCCAAGTCAGAGCACAACAGGTGCGCTCTAATAGAGAATACCGGGCCTTGTATGGTGGTGAACTTCTTGTTGAGATAGTAAATGGACTATTCTTTCCTCCCTATTTTGTCATGTTGCCCAAGAACACAACCGAACGCTCCATCCAACACTGTAAGGTAGAGTAATAAGGGTCTATCCGTCTTGGGTGGGACCAAAACTGGCGGTGTTGACAGGAACTCCTTGATTCTGTTGAAAGCTTTCTAACAGTCATCAGTCTATTTTGTAGCAGTGTCTTTCTTCAATATCTTAACGATTGGCTCACAAATGACAGTAGACTGAGCTATGAACCGGCTGATATAGTTGAGTCTCCCCAGGAAACTCATCACGCCCTTCTTGTTCTTTGGTGGTGGCAATTCTTGAATTGCCTTAACCTTTGATGGATCCAGTTCTATTCCTCAGCGACTCATAATAAACCCAAGTAGTTTTCCAGTGGAAACCCCGAATGTACATTTGGCGGGGTTCAGCTTCAGATTGTACCTTCTCAGCCTATTGAAAAATTTCCTCAGATCTTCCATGTGGTCAGTGACTTTATTTGATTTGATGATGATGTCGTCTACATATACGTCGATCACTTTGTGTATCATGTCATGGAAAATAGCGGTCATGGCCCTCATGTAGGTGTCCCCGACATTCTTTAACCCAAATGGCATCATCTTATAACAATACATCCCTCATGGCGTAATGAAAGCTGTTTTCTCCGCATCTTCTTCATCCATCCATATCTGATGATACCCAGCAAAATAATTGACGAATGACTGCCGTTCATGCTTGGCGCAATTGTCAATTAGAATGTGTATATTTGGTAAGGGGAAGTCGTCTTTGGGACTGGCCCAGTTGAGGTCCCGGTAGTCGACACAGACTCTAACTTTCCCGTCCTTCTTCGGCACTGGCACAATATTAGCTAACCACGTTGGGTACTCTACTACCCTGAGAACCTTGGATTTGACTTGCTTGGTGACTTCTTCCTTGATCTTCAAACTCATGTTAGGTTTGAACTTCCTAAGCTTCTACTTTATCGGGGGACATGTTGGATCAATTGGCAATTCATGAGCTACAATAGATGTATTGACACCAGTCATATCATCATACGACCAGGCGGATATGTCCTCATATTCCCTTAGGAATTTCATGTACTCTTCCTTCTCTGACGGTGACAATAAACACTGATGCGCGTTTCTTTGACATTTTCTATATTTTCCAAGTTAACAACCTCAGTCTCGTCCAATTTGGACTTAGGTCTATTCTCAAAATCCTAAACCTCTTTAACAACCACTTCTGGTATATCATCTTCTTATGAGTCTATATCCATTTGTTTTGTTATCTCATTGCAAGTCACAATCGTCGGTTCATCAAGATAAGTAATAGTAATGTTGTGTAAATAAAGTAAATGATGAAAAGTAATAAGAGCGAGATTTATAAGAAACTGAAATGCTTTGATAAATTTCATAATTTTTTTGAACATTGGAGCTCTTATTTCGAAATTAAAATGCGGAAAGAAAGTCAACTATCAAAAATAAGATGATGCATGGTGCTTTGTTCAGCCTTGCTACCCCGAAGCTTTTCGAGCCCTGGTGGTTCTGATGGACAAATTATTGAGGCGTGCTCCTCGGCTCAGGGCTTGTATGGAAGGGCCTTCCTCCCCCTCCTCCTCGGAAATGATACAACAGCCCATATTTTCATCTTCCAAAAACAAATTCCTCATTGCCGCCAATGCTTCCTCTTCTTCCGACCCATAAAGGACTTCGGCCGGTTGAAAAGTCTGCTCCAGACGGGGTATCAGATGCTCCAATAGGTAGTTGAACTCCTCCCAAGTGTATTCATATCCCAAACCAAAAGTGGTATCATGTTTCTTCAGCTTGATAGGTTTGGTAATTCCCTGGAGGTTATTGCCGAGTCCCTTGCCAGGTTCATATCCACTCCAATTCAGTATACTTTCAATCTTGTTATCCCACCATTTATCCTTGTCCACGACTTTGACCCGCTCAATGTGATGGTAGGTTTCTTTGCCTATCTTCCTTCTTCCTCCAATTGTCGGGATGGTCTGGCGACTGTATATGGGATTGCTATCGTCGCCATGAATAATCACCTCTTGGTGATTCTACTCAAACTTTACTGCCTGGTGTAGGTTTGATCTACAGCCCCAGCGGCATGAATCCAAGGTCGTCCCAAAATCAAGTTGTAAGATGCGGGGACGTCTATTACTTGAAAGTCAACATCGAACCAAGTCGATCCCATTTGCAGACACAAATTGATTTCCCCAATAGTGGATCTTTGGGAGCCATCAAAAGCTTTGACCTTGATGGCTCTATCCTTGATCTCATTCAGGCTCTTTCCTAATGTTCTGAGAGTTACCAATGGACAAATATTGAGGCTGGATCCTCCGTCGATCAAAATCCTGGTAATGAAATAAAACTCGCAATGTACAGTAATGTGTAATGCTTTGTTGTGGTTTATCCCTTCAGGTGGTAGCTCATCCTCATGGAAAGTGATTTTCGGCTCTCCAATACTCGCCCTACCATGTTTGCCATTTCTTCTCCAGTTATGTTTCTTGGTACATATGCCTCACTCAATATCTTCAACAAGGCATTCTTATTTGTATCGGAGCTTTGCAGTAGAGCTAGGATAGAGATTTGTGCCGGTGTTTTATTTAGTTGATCTACGATTGAGTACTCTTTTGCCTATATCCTCCTCCAGAGATCATCGGGCCCAATTTCAATAGGCCGTCCAGAGGCCTGCTTACTTGATTTAGCTAAATGTTCCGGAGTGTAAACCCTACCGTTTCTTGTCATACCTTGCGCCGCAACTACTTCTTCGATTTTGGCTTTTCCTTTTCTCCTTGCCTCGGCTGTGTAGTCCCAAGAGATGGTCTTCGTACGGAATGGTGCTATGGCTGACATTGCCACTGGGGTGGATACCCTTTCTTTGGGAGGTAACACAGCAACTTCGAATGGTGCAGGTGCCTTTGGGGATCCAAACTCAGCCTCAAATGGTCCTGGCATTATTGCAGAAGATGGTGTTTCAAGATCGAGTGGTCTGGACATGTTCACTTCAGCGCCTTTAGAAGTCTGAATCTAGACTACAATCGGATTAAGTATGACCGTCAGTTTCTTTGGCTCGTCACCTTCAGCGATTAATCTGATTGACCCTTTGGGGTCCCAATCATCTTCTATCTCTATCATGTGAATGCCTCCACCTTTGTGGTCAAGAAGAGGGTTGTTGCGGACATTCGGAGTGGGCTCCTTTGCCACAATGATCTTGTTGTCAATCAAAGCCTGAATCTTGTCCTTCAGGGAGCGGCACTCATCAATGGTATGCCCCTTCATGCCGGAATGGTATGCGCAGGTTTTGTTTGGGTTGACCCATTGGAAAGGATTTTCTGGAGTTATGGTAGGGATATGGGTGACGTAACCAGCAACTTTAAGCCTTTCATACAGCTGGTCGATTGGTTCGGTAGTTTATTGTTTGGGAGGTCTGCGGTCGAAGTTTGGTCGAGGTCTAGGAAATTTTGGTAAATGGGAGGTGATTGGTAGTGAGCTTGTTGGGTATTGTAGGCTTGGTAGACGCGTGCAGGTTGGGAATATCTGGGTGAAGTGGGTTGGTATGTGGGAGATGGAGATGATTGGTAAGTAAGCGGTAGAGCTTGGTAAGCGAGCGAGAATGCTTGGTAATTTGGGGTAGGCTGATATGTGAGTGGAGGTAATGGATAGGTTTGGCATTTGGTTGGGGATTTTGTCCTTTGTGCAACCATTACGGCGCCCACATCCCTTTTCTTGGACGTGCCACCAGACTGTAGAGCCTTGTTGGTAGCCTGCAATGCTTCAAAGTTAGTGACCATTCCACTTTTGATACCTTCCTCTATCCTTTCCCCTAGTTTGATGATATCGGAAAATTTCTAGCCTTCAATCAGCATCAACCTCTCATAGTACTGTGGGTCTTGAGCCCGAACAAAAATATGTTCATTTGTTCTTCTTCTAAGGCTGGCCTGACCTTAACGGCTTCTGATCTCCAAGGACTAGCATACTCGTGGAATGTCTCCATGGATTTCTTCTTTAAATTCTGGATGTAGAACACATCTGGTGCATTCTCTGTGTTGAACCTGAATCTGTCCATGAAATCGGATGCCATATTCACCTAATTCGTCCACTTCTTTGGGTCTTAGCTAATGTACCAAGATAGGGCATACCCTTTCAGACTTCTCATAAAGAGCTTCATGCTAATCTTTTCATCCTTTCCTACTCCGACCAGTTTGTCGCAGTAGGTCCTTAGATGAGCTCTGGGATCCCCCGTGCCATTGAACATCTCGAACTTGGGAGGTTTGTACCCCTTGGGCAGTTCGACATCTGGTTGAATGAAAAGGTCTCCGTAATTCAGTCCCTCAATCCCCTTGCTTCCTTTAACACTCTGAACTCTGCTAGTTAGTTTCTTGAGTTCTGCGGCCAGATTCTTGATAAGAGAGTCTTTGTCATCAGACTCGGGTGTGCTTGAAATGGGTTGAGTAGGATACGGCACAGTTTCCACATAAATGGGGTTATTGTGATGAGGGTAAGAATGGTCATTTGTAGATTTTAGTGGTTCGGGGATGAGCAATGGGGTGTTACTTGAAGTGTGGCATGTGTTGCAGTGGTGATGGGGAGCGGGTTGGTTTTGTGGTTTCGGGACGTTTGGAGGAGGTGTGGGGTTATGAGTATTGGGAAAGTTGACATATGAGGTAGTGAGGGAAAATGACAAGCTTGCCAAATTTCGAACTTGGTCCAGTTCTTCCTAAAATTTCAATAACTTTTGTTCAAGCTGGGAGGAACTTTCCTTGGAAACCTGAATACCCTGAGAAGTCTCTACCCTTTCAACCGAACTCTCCTTCCTGATGTTGCTCAAATCTTCCATTTTTCCCTGTTCTTGTTTCTGATAGGACTCGAAGGAGGAGGAGGTGGAGGGCCCTTGGATCTCATGGAGTAGGATGATGATGCCAGAATGCACGAAATAACCTTTGGGAAAGAGGAATAAAATAAAAAAGTAAAACAAAAGGTAACAAGTCAGTGTGGATTATGAGGAAAGAAATATTGCACTATTTAAACACATAGTGCAAGAATATAAACCGTGTCCTAATTTGGGAGCCTCGCTGTACCCAAGGTATGCCTAGCGACAAGTTGATTTGGAGAACTTATAATGTTAAATGCCACATTTTATTGATAAAAATAAGACAAATCCCAAAACGACACTAAAATTGCGGAAAATGAAATGTCTTTAATGGTCGTTGGCCTTATTACATTTAAAGCAAAGAAAAGATTCATAACTACTTGGTCCCAGAAGGACCTTCCCTAGGTTGAATATTCTCGTTGATTAAATCCTCCAGTTCACACAGATTCTCCAGTAAAAATGCCTTTGCCAGGCGTTCTCCTTCGTTTCCCTCGACATTCTGGCAGTCGGTGACTTTCTTTTTCACTTTTCCTTCCAATTCCAGTAGACTGTATTCCAGATACTCCTGATTTTCGCTAGCCTTGGTGACCCTCTCTTTACATTCATTGATTTGGTCACTTGATGGGAGATTCCTCCACCAGTTCAGCAAGAGTGAGGGTATACTAACCATACCAAAATCGGGAACTTTGTAATTCATTTCCTGCAAAACAAAAGGGTTAGACCCTTACCCTCACCGGACTCAACTATTTAAACCAATAATTAGCATTAAAGTATTTAGTTCTCAAAATAAATGCACAGAACGTGGTGGTATCCATTTGGGTTTCAAAGAAATCCGGTGGACTTTGGACAAGGCTATCTTAAAGAGTCGTTATGCGGACAACATAACTAACTCAGCTAGGTTTGACAGTGATGCATGCACAATTTAAATAGAGTGAGGTTTCTTTGGGGTGTTAGACCGATATCCTTGAGCGGACAACTCAAGAGGGAAAGGCACGAAACCATCGACTGCACCGCTGATCGACTGGTTTTATCGCAAATACGCTTTTGCCAAATTTAGGGGGTGTAATATTGGAAGGGCGCAACCACTCATTATAAGCGTTGCTATGATATTTTGTTTGGCACGAGTGGAATATGATGTGGAAGATGCAATTTACAAGAATGAAACAAGTTGTCATGTATTTGCACATTCATAAAGTAATGATTACAAAATAATTGCTCATAATTATAACAGTATTGAAGGAAAGCGATAAGAGCATTAAAGAAAAGAAAACAACGAGCCAAGTCACTTTCGAAGTAGAAGAGAGATAAAGACGTTAAATAAAGGCAATAAAGAAGCAATAAAGTCACAAATAACATGAAATGGTAAAAGCCTAAAGAATATCCCAGTAGAGTCGCCATGCTTTCGATGCCACCTTTTTCTACAAAGGCGAACTCGAGTTTACGACATTTGGGCGGACAACTCTCTTCCCTTTTGGGAATTGGGTTTTGGAGTTTGAAGAGTCGCCACCTAATGATTAAGTGCATTAGGACACAAAGAAGGGTTTGAGTTTGAAGAACCAGAGTTTGGGTAAGGACTAGAAATTATCTCGAAGGGAAGGTGTTAGGCACCCCTCAAGATCCACTAGTATGGTTCCCGGCAATACTACAATTGTGATTTTAAAATCAAATAAGCATACAAGACAATTTCACATAAATACTGCTAGTAGGTGTGTATAACGGTTACTAAACATGCAGAAACTAGGGACTAGGTGGTCTCATAGTTGTTTAAAAAAAGAACGTTCAAATGCAGAAAATAGGGGTCAAGTAATGAGTACAAATAATCAAACAAGGAAGTGAATGAGCAGAAAAATTTGTTAGAGGAAAGGACAATGCGAAAAATTAAAGGGGGAATTTTTAATGACTAAACAAAATGCAGAATTCTGAAGATTGACAATCTAAAAAAAATAATTACATAAAGGAAAAGGAGGTCCTAGGTTTGTGAAATACATGTATCATCCATGCAACACCCGATAACCAATTGTACGCGTGATGTTATCGCGTGATCATTATCTCCATGTCTACCCTTTCCCACCCCATTAAGGTATTAAAGCGCGGAATATTATCGTTACTTATTGCATGCTATCACCCGTCCCGATCCTATCAGTCCTGGAGGCATTGGGACTACTAGTCCTAAAGTGGAGGGAATTGGGGGGCTTTTCAGAATTTTAAGAAAGGATAAAAATTAGGCGACAAACAAAACATATAGTCAAATAGGGGGATACAAACAGTAGTTAGGGCTCAGACAGGCCTCCTCACTTAAATGCAAATACATAGCATGACTTCAGATACTGGTTAGGTCTTTAATTAAACTTAATGTAGGAAGGGTGGCTGATTTATCACATATTTTCAGATAAGAAGTCCGAATTAGACCTGCCTGCTGGTTGTAATTTGTGATGACCCGACCCATTGTCATATGAGTTACCGCACTATTTCCCCCATATTATATTTTTCTATGTTTCAATACCAGTATTTGAGTTGATCGGATAGAATTGAGTTGGTTTTAGTTGGAAATAAGGCACTTAGCCTCTTAGAAGGAAGCTTGTTTTGAAAAAGTCAACCAGAAGTTGACTATATAGTTAGAGGGCTCGGATGTGAATTCTGGTGATTTGGATAGCTTTGGGAGATGATTTGTGACTTAGGAGTGCGATCGGAATTGATTTTGGAGGCTCGGTGTAGAAATAGGCTTGAATTGGCAAAGTTTGAATTTTGGCAAATTCCGGTTGATAGGCGAGATTTTGATCTGAGGTTGGAATGGAATTTCGAGAGTTTCAGTAGCTTCGTTAGGTGATTTTGGATATGTCTAAAATTTTTTAGGTCATTCGGATGCCGTTTGGTCGGGTTTTTGATCGAATGTGCAATTCGGAAGTTTTAAGAAAACTTAGGCTTTGATTTGAGGAAAATTGAGGATTTTGATGTTAATGATAGCATTTTGATGGTTCGAGCAAGTTTGAATAAGGTTATAGGATGTGTTGGTGCCTTTGGTTGAGGTCCCGGGGGCCTCGGTGTGATTTCGGGTGGTTAAACGGGAATTTTGAAGCATGTTGCAGGTCTGGTTTTTATGGCTTCTGGTATTTCCGCATCTACGGAAAAGGAGCCGCAGAAGCGGTTCCGCAGATGCAGCGTGGAGGTCGCAGAAGCGGTCCTTTTATTCCGCAGAAGCGGAAGCATTTCCGCAAAGGCGGGCTCCGCAGAAGCGGTTTTGGACCGCATAAGCGGTCCCAGGTTAATTAAGTGAGACCACATAAGCGGTCGTTTGGTCGCAAACGCAGTGACCACAGAAGCGGTATTATAACCGCAAAAGCAAAAATCGGTCTGGGTTAAGTGAACAGTGGTTCACGATTTTGAAAGAGAAGAGAAATATTTTGGACTCTGGACTTAGGCGATTCTTGGGCGATTTTGAAGAGAATTCGAAGGGGTTTCATCAGGTATGAATTGTTAGACTCGGAATATGTTATTATGGTGTAAAAACATGGATTAATCACTGAAATTCGAGGAATTAGAGGGTAAAAATAGAGGTTAGGGCTTGGAACTTAAGGGAGTTTAAAATTGGGTTTTGAAAGGGCAAATAAACTTTGATTTTAGTAAATTTGATATGTATAGACTCGTGGCGAGACGAGGATTTCGGTGGTGTAAATTTTGTAATTTTTCGAGAAGTGGGCCCAGGGCTCGGGTTTTGCCAACTTCGTGATTTTTGGTGTTTTTCGAGTCTTTTCGATTGGGTTATGTTTCTTTGGCCTATTGTAATGTATTCATTGTGGTTTTGACCAGATTAGATGCACGACGAGGCGGATTCGAGAGGAAAAAGCATAGCGGACTATTCTTGTGGTCGGCTTGAGGTGAGTAATAGATGTAGATGATGACCTGAGGGTTTGAAACCTCGATTTATCACACTGTGACGCTACATTAAGGTGAGACACGCACTCCATGACGAGTTCGGGGTCATTTGTGATTGGGGTTTGTGGCTTAATCTGCCCCGAGTGGTGTCCAAGTTGTGCTTTGGAATATAAACTGATTAGTAAATATCCTACTTGGATTGTTATGAGTATATTTGGGCTACGTTCCGATTTGGATCCCTTAAGGATTATTATCACGGTTTCCACGATGCTTAGCATGTTTTCATAATATCAGTCCTGAGTTAAATACTGTTTCGAAATGATTAGTAAATTTTTAAAGTTTTAAACACTTAATATATAATTCCTAATAATTGGAACTGGAAATAATAACTTGAATGTGCTTGTGTGGCTTATATGCATATACCTGGACTCAGTGTGGATCGGGCACCACGCCGCAGTGAGTGCTACGGTGATATTGCGCTTGGGCTGTAGGAGCCCCTCCGGAGTCTGAACCCCCACAGTGAGCGCGGGTACCCAAATGGATCGGGCTGTACGCCGCAGCGGTCATGTGCATTGCATTGCATTCATGTTCTGGTGTTTATTGGATCTAGTTGTTTCTGTCTTGTTGTCATTTTACTGTTAACTATGCTAAATTGTTAGTGTTAGCTTTACATAGTGGTATTTTCGGGATTTCATACTTTCAGTCATTATATATGTCTATTACCACTAAGTTGGAAGTACTCACTTTACTCCCTGCACCATATGTGCAGATTCAGGTGTCTCGGGAGCATATTTGAGCTTTTGCTGCTTCAGAGTTCTCAGGAGTCGTCGGGGTAGCTGCCTGACATTCTCAGGGCCTGACTCCTCCCCTATCCCTTTATTATTTCCGCATTTGAGAACATCAATATTACTGAGGATTTATTATTTTGTTATCTTAGAGGCTCTAGACTTATGACCCCAGGTCTTTGGGAGTTTTATTGACAGTTGTTATGATTTCCGTATTACTTCCGTCTATTGTCACTGGTTAGAACTATATTATTGATAATTTAAATGCTATAAATTGGAAATGGGTTGTGTGGTTGAGTTGTGAGTGTTTATTGGTCAGGCTTGCCTAGCAATTGTGTTGGGCGCCATTACGACCGGGTTTGAGGTTGTGACAAGTTGGTATCAGAGCCTAGGTTACTAGGCCTCATGAGTCATGAGCCGGTTAGTAAAGTCTCGCGGATCGGTATGGAGACGTCTGTATTTATCCTAGAGAGGCTGTAGAACCTTTAGGAAACACTTCATATTCTTGAAACTCTTGTCGTGCGGCTTTGTTGTTCTGAGACCTAAATTTCTGTATTCTATTCTCTCGCAGATGGCGAGAACCCGTGCTACCGGCGTGACGGACGACAACCATATCCACCTGCTAGAGGCCGTGGTCTTGGTCGTGGTCGAGGCAGACCAGTGAGAGCAGCTCCTGAAGATCCACAAGCTGCCCAGTTTTCGGACCAACCTCTAGCTGTAGATGCTCCAACAGCACCTGCTCAGGCACCGATAGTGCCCATTGTGATTCCTGGTCTTCAGGAGGCTTTAGCTCAGATCTTATCCGCCTACACTGGCCTGGCTCAAGCAGTCTCAGCCACTACTGCCGCAACTACTTCTCAGACCGGAGGTGGTCATCAAACCCCCGCAGCTCGCACATCCGAGCAGGTTGTTCAGGGATTACAGACACCGGGAGTTGCCCGAGTTGCACTAGTTGCCCCAGTTGCACCAGTTGCCCCAGTTGTGCCAGTCACACCAGCTCCAAACTTTGTGGTTCCAGCTATGCCAGACGATGAGCATCGTCGACTAGAGAGGTTCGGTAGGCTCCATCCTCCGACGTTCAGTGGTACTGAGGGCGAGGATGCCTAGGGATTTCTAGACAAGTGTTAGTGTATGCTTCGCACTGCAGGGATTTTGTAGTCGAGTGGAGTGGCTTTTACTACCTTCCAGTTCTCAGGGCCTGCATTTACATGGTGGGAGGATTTTGAGAGGCGTAGGCCTATTGGAGCATCGCCCCTTACTTGGCAGCAGTTCTCCGCTCTCTTTCAGGAGAAGTATGTACCGCAGTCTCGCAGAGAGGAGCTGCATCGTTAGTTTGAGTGGTTGGTTCAGGGAGACATGACTGTGACTCAGTACGAGTTGAGATTTATGCAGTTAGCTCGGCATGCTACTTGGATGATCCCGACAGATCGGGAGAGGATTAGGAGCTTTATGGATGGTCTTAACTATCCAGTCCATATTTTGATGACTAGAGAGAGGGTTATGGCCGCCTCGTTTGAGGAGGTAGTTGATATGGCTCGACAGATTGAGACAGATCGCCGTCGCGAGCATGAGGAGAGGGAGGCCAAAAGGCCTCGAGGTTCAGGTAGCTTCAGTGGTGCTCCGTCTAGGGGCCAGTTCCAGCGCAGCAGAGGTCATTCCTTCAGACCACCTCAGTCAGGTCGTACAGAGTCCAGTGGGGCTTCTTCAGGCTATGGTCGTCAGGGTTATCAGCAGGGTCAGTCTTCACTTTGCGCCCTTCCAGCTTAGAGCTCTACTCCTGCTTCTTCAGCCCAGGGTTCGTCAGCAGCGAGGGATTCCCTTCAGTCCCCTTCTCCAGCTCAGGGTCGTTGCTACGAGTGCGGTGAGTTAGGTCACATGAGGAGACAATGTCCTCGGCTTCGTGGTGGTCGGTCTCAGCAGAGGGATCATCCCTCCTCTTCTACTCCATCTACTTCAGCACCATCCCAGTAAGGTAGGGGCCGGGATCAGACAGCTATGGGCCGCCCTAGGGATGGAGATCGATCTAGCGATGGTCAGGCTCGCTTCTATGCTCTTTCAGATAGGAGGGACACCATTGCATCTGATGCTGTTATCACAGGTATTATCTTAGTCTGCCACAGGGATGCCTCTGTTTTATTTGATCCCGGGTCTACCTATTCCTATGTATCTTCACATTTTGCTCATCATTTGGGTACGACCCGTGGTTTTCTTGCCTTGCATGTGCATGTATCTACCCCGGTGGGTGATACTATTATTGTGGACCATGTATATCGGTCATGTCTGGTGATTATTAGGGGTCTGGAGACCCAAGTTGACTTGTTATTATTGGGCATGGTAGATTTTGATGTGATTCTGGGTATGGATTGGCTATCCCCGTACCACGCTATTCTAGATTGTCATGCCAAGACAGTTATGTTGGCTATTCCGGGTGTTCCGAGGATCGAGTGGTGAGGTATGACTGATTATGTGCCCAGTAGGGTAATTTCTTTCTTAAAGGCCCAGCGGATGGTTGGTAAGGGTTGTTTATCGAATTTGGCTTTCGTGAGAGATGTCGGAGCTAAGACTCATAGCTTGATTCAGTTCCTGTTGTGAGGGATTTCCCTGATGTGTTTCCAGCAGACCTGCCGGGCATGCCGCCAGATAGAGATATTGATTTAGGTATTGACCTGGTGCCGGGAACTCAACCTATCTCTATTCCTCCCTATCGTATGGCACCAGCTGAGTTAAAGGAATTGAAGGAGCAACTTTAGGAACTCCTAGATAAGGGGTTCATTCGCCCGAGTGTGTCACCGTGGGGTGCACCGGTCTTATTTGTAAAGAAGAAGGATGGCACGATGAGAATGTGTATTGACTACAGACAGTTGAACAAGGAGACAGTTGAACAAGGAGACATTGAAGAACAAGTATCCACTACCCCATATTGAGGATTTGTTTGACCAGCTTCAGGGGGAAAAGGTATTCTCTAAGATTGATCTCCGTTCAGGCTATCACCAGTTGAAGATTAGGGACTCAGACATTATGAAGACAGCTTTCAGGACGAGATATGGACATTATGAGTTTCTACTCATGTCTTTTGGGCTGACTAATGCCCCAGCCGCATTCATGCACTTGATGAATAGCGTATTTTGGCCGTATCTGGATTCATATGTGATTGTGTTTATTGATGATATCCTGGTGTACTCGCGTAGCTAGGAGGAGCACGCACAACACTTGAGGGTGGTATTGCAGAGACTGAGAGAGGAGAAGCTCTATGCAAAGTTCTCTAAGTGTGAGTTCTGGCTTAGTTCTGTGGCTTTTCTAGGACACGTGGTGTCCAGCGATGGTATTTAGGTTGATCCAAAGAAGATTGAGGCGGTGCAGAGTTGGCCTAGGCCGTCCTCAGCCACTGATATTCGGAGTTTCCTCGGTTTGGCGGGTTATTATCGCAGGTTCGTTCAGGGTTTTTCATCTATTGCTTCGCCCTTGACAAGGATGACGCAAAAAAATGCTCCATTTGTATGGTCAGACGAGTGCGAGGAGAGCTTTCAGAAGCTCAAGACAACGTTGACCACAGCTCCAGTGTTAGTGTTGCCATCAGCTTCAGGTTCTTACACCGTGTACTGCGATGCTTTGAAAGTTGGGATTGGATGTGTATTGATGTAGGAGGGTAGAGTTATTGCTTATGATTCTCGTCAGTTGAAGCCTCATGAAAAGAACTACCCTGTACATGATTTGGAGTTTGCTGCCATAGTCCATGCTTTGAAGATTTGGAGGCACTACCTATATGGCGTATCTTGTGAGGTATATACTGATCATCACAGCCTTCAGCATTTGTTCAAACAGAAGGATCTTAATTTGAGGCAGCGGAGGTGGCTTGAGTTGCTCAAGGATTATGACATTACCATTTTGTATCATCCGGGGAAGGCCAATGTAGTGGCCGATGCTTTGAGCCGAAAGGCGGTGAGTATGGGTAGTTTGGCGTACATTCCAGTTGGGGAGAGGCCCTTTGAAGTTGATGTCCAGGCCTTGGCCAATCATATGGTGAGGTTAGATATTTCGGAGCTTAGTCGGGTGTTGGCTTGTGTGGTATCTCGGTCTTCCTTGTATGACCGCATTAAAGAGCGCCAGTATGATGATCCGTATTTGTTTGTCCTTAAGGACAGGGTTCAGCATGATGATGTCAGAGATGTGTCTATTGATAGTGATGGTGTATTGAGGATGCAAGGACGGATTTGCGTGCCCAATATGGATGGGCTTCGGGAGTTGATATTGGAAGAGGCCCACAGCTCGCGGTATTCTATTCATCCAGGTGCCGCGAAGATGTATCAGGATTTGAGACAACATTACTAGTGGAGAAGGATGAAGAAGGATATTATGAGTTATTAGCTTGGTGTCTCAACTGTTAGCAGGTCAAATATGAGCATCAGAGGCCCGGTGGTGTATTTCAACGGATGGATATTCCAGAGTGGAAATAGGAAAGGATTACTATGGATTTTGTGAGTAGTCTCCCTCGTACCTCGAAGAAGTTTGATTCAATTTGGGTGATTGTAGATAGGCTGACCAAGTCCGTGCACTTCATTCCGGTGTGTACTACCTATTCTTCGGAGCGGTTAGCGGAGATTTTCATTCGGGAGATTGTACGGTTGCATGGGATTCCAGTTTCTATTATCTCAGATAGGGATACTCAGTTTACTTCCCAGTTCTGGAAGACTTTTCAGCGAGAGCTAGGCACACAGGTAGAGTTGAGCACAGCCTTTCATCCACAGATGGACGGGCAGTTCGAGCGTACCATTCAGATATTGGAGGACATGTTGTGTGCCTGTGTTATTGATTTTGAAGGTTCTTGGGATGAGTTCTTGTCACTTGCAGAGTTTGCTTACAATAACATCTACCAATCTAGTATTCAAATGGCTCCATACGAGGCCTTATATGGGAGGCGGTGTAGATCTCCGGTTGGTTGGTTTGAGCCCGGCGAGGCTAGAATATTGGGGATAGAGTTAGTTCAGGATGCCTTAGAGAAGGTGAAGGTGATCCAGGAGAGACTTCGTACAGCTCAGTCGCGCCAGAAGATTTATGCGGACCGGAAGGTTCGAGATGTATCTTATATGGTGGTCGAGAAGGTCTTGTTGAAGGTTTCTCCTATGAAGGGCATTATGAGATTTGGAAAGAAAGGGAAGTTGAGTCCGCGGTTCATTGGACTTTTTGAGATACTTAGGAGGATTGGGGATATGGCCTATATGCTTGATTTGCCACCCAGCCTGTCGGGAGTGCATCCGGTATTTCATGTGTTTATGCTCCGGAAGTATGTTGGGTACCCATCTCATGTGTTAGACTCCAGTATAGTTCAGTTAGATGATGATTTGACCTATGATATGGAGCCAGGGGCTATTTTGGGCCGTCAGGTTCGAAGATTGAGATCTAAGGACATAGATTCGGTGAAGGTGCAGTGGAGAGGTCGGCCCGTGGAGGAGGCCACCTAGGAGACCGAGCAGGAGATGCGGAGCAGATATCCTCACTTGTTTGAGACTCCTGGTATGTTTCTTGACCCGCTCGAGGACGAGCGTTTGTTTTAGTTGGGGAGGATATGATGACCCAACTCGTCGTAACGTGAGTTACCGACCCATTTCCCCCATATTATGTTATTCTATGTTTCAATACCAGTATTTGAGTTGATCGGATAGAATTGAGTTGGTTTTAGTTGGAAATGAGGCACTTAGCCTCTTAGAAGGAAGCTTGTTTTGGAAAAGTCAACCGAAAGTTGACTATATATTTAGAGGGCTCGGATGTGAATTCCGGTGATTTGGCTAGCTTCGGGAGATGATTTGTAACTTAGGAGTGCGATCGGAATTGATTTTGAGGCTCGGTGTAGAAATAGGCTTGAATTGGCGAAGTTTGAATTTTGACGAATTCCGGTTGATAGGCGAGATTTTGATCCGAGGGTCGAAATGGAATTCTGAGAGTTGCAGTAGCTTCGTTAGGTGATTTTGGATATATCTACAAATTTTCAGCTCATTCGGACGCCGTTTGGTCGGGTTTTTGATCGAATGTGCAATTCGGAAGTTTTAAGAAAACTTAGGCTTTGATTTGAGGAAAATTGAGGATTTTGATGTTAATTATAGTGTTTTGATGGTTCGAGCAAGTTTGACTAAGGTTATAGGATGTGTTGGTGCCTTTGGTTGAGGTCTCGGGGGCCTCGGTGTGAATTCGGGTGGTTAAACGGGAATTTTGAAGCATGTTGCAGGTCTGGTTTTTATGGCTTCTGGTATTTCCGCATCTGCGGAAAAGGAGCCGCAGAAGCGGTTCCGCAGAAGCGGTTCCGCAGATGCGGCGTGGAGGTCGCAGAAGCGGTCCTTTTATTCCACAGAAGCGGAAGCATTTCCGCAAAGGCGGGCTCCGCAAAAGCGATTATGGACCGCATAAGCGGTCCCAGGTTAATTAAGTGAGACCGCATAAGCGGTCGTTTGGTCGCAAACGCAGTGACAATAGAAGCGTTATTATAACCGCAGAAGCGGAAATCGGTCTGGGTTAAGTGAACAGTGGTTCACGATTTTGAAAGAGAAGAGAAATATTTTGGACTCCGGACTTAGGCGATTCTTGGGCGATTTTGAAGAGAATTCGAAGGGGTTTCATCAGGTATGAATTGTTAGGCTCGGAATATGTTATTATGGTGTAAAAATATGGATTAATCACTGAAATTAGAGGAATTAGAGGGTAAAAATGGAGGTTAGGGCTTGGAACTTAAGGGAGTTTAAAACTGGGTTTTGAAAGGGCAAATGAACTCCGATTTTAGTAAATTTGATATGTATAGACTCGTGGCGAGACGAGGATTCCGGTGGTGTAAATTTCATAATTTTTCGAGAAGTGGTCCTAGGTCTTGGGTTTTGCCAACTTCGTGATTTTTGGTATTTTTCGAGTTTTTTCGATTGGATTATGTTTCTTTGGCCTATTGTAATGTATTCATTGTGGTTTTGACCAGATTCGACGCGCGAGGAGGCAGATTCGAGAGGAAAAAGCATAGAGGACTAGTCTTGTGGCCGGCTTGAGGTGAGTAATAGATGTAGATGATGACCTGAGGGTTTGAAACCCCGATTTATCACACTGTGATGCTATATTGAGGCGAGACACGCACTCCATGACGAGTGCGAGGTCGTTTGTGATTAGGGTTTGTGGCTTAATCCGCCCCGAGTGGTGTCCAAGCTGTACTTTGAACTATAGACTGATTAGTAAATATCCTACTTGGATTGTTGTGAGTATATTTGAGCTTCGTGCCAATTATTTAGATCACATAGGGATTATTATCACGGTTTCCACGATGCTTAGCATGTTTTTATGATATCAGTCCTGAGTTAAACACTGTTTCGAAATGATTAGTAAATTTGTAAAGTTTTTAACACTTAATCTATAATTTCTAATAATTGGAACTGGAAATAATAACTTGACTGTGCCTGTGTGGCTTATATGCATATACCTGGACTAAGTGTGGATCGGGCTGCACGCCGCAGCGAGTGCTACGGTGATATTGCGCTTGGGCTGTAGGAGCCCCTCCGGAGTTTGAACCCCCACAGTGAGCGCAGGTACCCAAATGGATCGGGCTGTACACCGCAGCGGTCATGTGCATTGTTGCATTCATGTTCTGATGTTTATCTGATCTAGTTGTTTCTGTCTTGTTGTCATTTCACCGTTAACTATGCTAAATTGTTAGTGTTAGCTTTACATTGTGGTATTTTTGGGATTTCATATTTTCAGTCATTATATATGTCTATTATCACTGAGTTGGAAGTACTCACTTTACTCCCTGCACCATATGTGCAGATTCAGGTGTCTCGGGGGCATAGTTGAGCTTTTGCTGCTTCAGAGTTCTCAGGAGTCATTGGGGTAGCTGCCTGACGTTCACAGGGCCCGACTCCTCCCCTATCCCTTTATTATTTTCGCATTTGAGAACATCAATATTACTGAGGATTTATTATTTTGTTATCTTAGAGGCTCTAGACTCATGACCCCAGGTCTTTGGGAGTTTTATTGACAGTAGTTACGATTTCCGTATTACTTCCATCTATTATCACTGGTTAGAACTATATTATTGATAATTTAAATGCTATAAATTGGAAATGGGTTGTGTGGTTGAGTTGTGAGTGTTAATTGGTTGGGCTTGCCTAGCAATTGTGTTGGGCGCCATCACGACCGGGTTTGGGGTCGTGACATAATTATTAAAGACTGGTGTAGTTAATTAATAACCTACAGGTTTGCCTAGATGAGGCGTGTAATCATGATATCTAACAATGAAGAAGGCATACTGATTTTGAAGGAGGATTATTGATTTTAGAAACAAACAAAAGTTTTGCAGATTTTAAAACGAATTTATCACTGATTTTAGACTTACAAGTGAGATGGACGATACAGATTCAGTTAGTTATTCCTATAGGCATGCTCTCTAAGCGTGATTGATTTTAAAATATTTATAGAAGTGCAGGATTCCTTTAGACATGGTATCTAGAGTGTATTTTTGTTATTTTAACCTATAGACTGTTTGCCTAATGTGTATGTGCAAGTGTGAATAAACTTATAGGCATGGTCTCTATATGCAGATGACATACTTATATGCATGATTTCTGTATGCGTAATGAAATGACTTATAAACAGGATTTCTATATGTACAATAAAATGACCCATAGGCAGGATATCTATATGCAGATGTGAATAAACTTATAGACATGATTTCTAATTGTGTGATGGGATGACTTATAGGCAGGATTTCTAAATGTATGATGAAAAATGACCTATAGGTAGGATATCTATATGCAGATTTATAAACGAAAAAGTTGTGATTGCAGAAAAAAAAAACCTAAGGCATGATATCTACACCGCATGCATAACATAAGAGACCCTCCCTATTTTTACTATACGCCCCATAGTTATTATAAATTATTACAACCTAAATGAATCAAGAAAAGTAAATTACATCAGAAATTAAATTCCAACCAAGGAGAGCCTAATTCAGACTCCTAGTCTGACATATGGAATAAACCAACTTCCAAAGACCAGATTTTCCAAAGCCTTTCTCTTATTTGGGATGTGTCAAAGTTCCAAGGAGCTTCACGAACTCCAGGCAATGCTTATACCCCAAATACCATTACAAAATCATAGTGCAGTGTGGAAGGGCCAGCCTTCAGATGTCCAAGTTCAGAGGGAGCTCAAGGTCCCAAGGCAAGGCTCATAGGAGGGGGCAGAACTTAGAGTCTAGGAGTAAGTGTAAGTGCAATAGGGGAGAGTTAGGGAAGTCCATGGCAGGCTGGTGGTCATACCCAGCAATTGGGATGCTGGCACACCCCTGACCAGCCTGTCAGCTTTAAAAATTGGGGAGTTAGGACCTGTTGAAGGTCAGGTTTAACCCTGGACAACAATTTGGATGCTGCCAGGCTATACCTTAACTCAGTATACATAGGGGAATAGGGTATGGGGATTCATAATGGGAGCAGAATACAAGGAAAGAGCAGGCAAAGGGGCATGCCCAGCAATGAGACATACCGGCACACCTTCCAGCCTACTTAGAGGTCAGGGGCTCAAAACTTAGGTCATAGAAAACTATTCTTGTTGCCATGCCCTAAGTCCCTACTCACAAACACATAGGGGGTAATGGGATAGGGAGCAAGTGTTCACAAGAAAGAGAATCAGGTAGTAGCATATAGACATATTAAGCTAGATGTTAAACTTTTGCAAATAAAATAGACATGGATACAAGGACTGTAAATAAACACATTGGGATGAGGCGGAAAATTAAGTTAAGACATACTAGGTTCATAGAGACAAGTAAAGGGAAAGTAGTAGTCTTGTAAAAGCCAAAGTGCAAACAAGAAGCAAGAATACTCTAAGTATGCCTTCAGAAGAGAATTGTGAAATTGTATAGTTTGAAATGTGTTTTTTTAATTGTGTTCTCGTGTGTGTCTTGTGAAAGAGAGTCATGTATTTATAGTGCAGAAAGCAGGCAGAAATAAGGTAAGAAAATAATTGAAGACTGATTGTAAATCAATTACATAAGACTTCCTTTAATTAAGGGATTCTAATTCAAACGGGTATAAAAAATTAAAGAAATTAAAGAAACACTTGTGTAAATCATGCAATTGAGGGAAAATACATAAAGGTTATTTAAGGACAGGGTTTCTAAAATACACTGTTTGTGCAAATAAGGCAAGGAAATCAGTTAACAGCGAGGAAATCAAAGATCAAATATTTGTTATGAATGAACCAAGTTAGAAAAGTAGAAAATGTTTTAACTTAAGGAAAATCAGTAACAATCAATTAGACCTATTAAAAGGGAATTCTAAATCAATCACTAGTTTGAAAACCTCTTTGAAGAAAGAATTATCATATATAAAAAGCATACATACACGTTAAACATGAAGAAATTTGTCATGCTATTCAGTAGAAGAGTATAGTGTAGGAGGATCAAATTATGTGCAAACGAGAAAATTCACACTTAGAAATAAGTCCTAGTTTGATCATATAACCAAACTCGGAGGAAACCCCCCAAATTCTAGGGTTTCTGACTTGAGTCAAATACAGAGAGGTGGCAACATGCTCAAAGATTTCTTTTCGGAAACTAATAAGGAAACATGCAAACAAGTAGAAAGATCAAGAAAATAGAGTAAAGAAGCTAATTTGAAGCATAATGAGAGAACAACTTATAGTAGAGGAAGCAGTAGAAGAAACACATGCTTAAACAGGTCTTTTAGGAGAAAACTTTAAACATGGTAAAATAGCAAGGACACTTAAGAACATAGTAGAAGGATACAGTAAGAGAAACACATCAAATCATAGAGGAAGAAGATGGCAGAACATAGTGAAAAAGCATGCGAGAACATAGCATAGAAAATACAGTAGAAGAATATACAAGAACATAGCATAGAAAACACAATAAAGAACATTCAAGCCGGGGTATAAAACTCAGTAAAAGAACATACAAAAAACATGGTAAAAGAAAAGTATAAGAACACAGAAGAAAGCAAGTAAGAACATGACATAGGGAACACAGTAAGAAAAACAATACGAATAATAAAGAAGAAAAATCATAAAACACTTAAACACTTTCTAGAAAACCCTAAATCGGAAAAGAAGGGTTTTGAAAGCAATTTTCAAAAGAAAATTTAGGAAAATCGTTTGAAAACTCAAGTGTAGTATAGATACATAACAGATCTAAAAGAATCGGAGAAAACCTCGAAGGGTTAGGGTTTCAAAGGAACCCTAGAATGAGAAAGGCTTGGAAAAGTCCCCGCTCGAAGTCGGAGAAGGTCGGAATCAGACTCAAGAGGCTAGGATACGCCGGAGCAAGGCCGGAGATGGCCGGAAATAACCCTT
The DNA here is from genome assembly GCA_026770625.1 of Nicotiana glauca. Classification (NCBI taxonomy): domain Eukaryota; kingdom Viridiplantae; phylum Streptophyta; class Magnoliopsida; order Solanales; family Solanaceae; genus Nicotiana; species Nicotiana glauca. Next base: position 62,735 of record MU781793.1, read on the forward strand.
AGCAAAGCTTCGGTGACCGTCAGTCATGGTGAAGACCCATGGGGTCTCAAGGATGAAGGGAACCGATGCGATAAGGCTTCAAGGTGGCTGGTCGTCAAAAGGGGTGAGGCTGGAGGTGGCCGGAGAGATGGTGAAAGTCATCGGAGAAGAAGAACAAGAAGGTTCTAGAGAGAAGGAGGAGAGGAAGAGACAGATAGAGAGAGAGAGAGAGAGAGAGAGAGAGAGAGGTCTCGAAAATTAGGGGTCAGGGGGTAGTTGGGTAGGGTTTAATTATGGTAAGGGTTATTTGGGCCGTTGATCTTGTTTGATCGATGGCTCAGATCGAGTGGGGGTTGGGTTGGTTAAATAAATTGGTCGTGGGTCGGGTGATTTAGGAATTGGGTAGGTTTAATTTTGGGGCAGAATTGGGGTTAATTTGAGGTTAAAATTGAAATAAAATAGGGCTACAATTGAAATAAAACGGGCTAGATGTTAAATAGCCAATTTTTCCCTTTTATTTTATAAAATAGCAATAATGATTTTAAAATAAAATTAAAAGTATTGAATCACTTAATAATATATAAATATCAATCCAAAAATACTGAAAATAATTTTATAATTACAAAATGTTGTTAATCGTAAAATAGGCTATAATTGCAATTATATGCAATTTAGCTTTAAAAATACCAAATAAATTCGTAAAAATATTCAAAAAATTTATTTAATTATATCTTGATATAAATATGAAAATAAAATAGGTTAATCATAGAAAGGATAATTTTTTGGAAATAATTACTGATTTTGTACTGCCAAAATGGGTAATGAATCGATTTTAAAAATCTTTAAAAATTAGGGAGAAATACCAAAACTTTTGGACATGTTTATATATATATATACACATGCTACTTTGAAATTATTTTTAGTGTAAAATACATAGGAAAAAATTGGTATCAACAGTCACTACTTTCAACCTAAGGTTAGGTTTGTTACTTATTGAGTACATGTGATCGATTGTACTCATACTAAACTTCTACACCTTACGTGCAGATTTTTGAATGTTGATGTTGATGTACATGGCGGAATCTAGCATTGAAGATGTACCTGCGATTCAGTCACAGTTGTCTCTTGCTCTTAGTAGCTTCAGAAATTTTAATTTGTTCATGTATATTCAAACAGATGATGTATTTTTATTTCACACCAGTTTTGTAAATTCTTATCTTAGAAGCTCATAATTTGTACTACCAGTCCTTGGGGGTATATATTAGAGTCATTTAAATATTAATTGAATCAGATTGTTGTTATTTGGCTTACTCAGAGGGTGAGGTTAGGTGCCATCACGACTACTTAAATTTTGGGTCGTGACACAATATTATCCCTAACTCGAATTGTCACATATGCTAACACACCTGAAAATATACATCATATCTTTCTCGAATGCCTAATGATTCCCATATTTGGTGAACGTTTGGCATACAACCTCCTACCGGTCCCCTCATACAACCTCCTACCGGTCCCCTCATACAACCTCTTATAGTTCATCTATCATGATATTGTAGTTCCTGCTTCCTCCCTTGTCCCTTTTACCCTTTGGCACATTTTGTTAGCTCGCAACAATAATGTTTTTAATCATCTTCATACACTTCTTTTTGTGCACAATATTTGCTTTCATCTCATTGAATTCCTCTACCTCTGCCCTGTGCCCCCTCCCCCCACCCCCTTCCCACACTCAATATACCAAATGGTAACACCCCCCC
>MDKF010020484.1:0-33128 GCA_026770625.1 Nicotiana glauca
TAACTGCTCAGGCTCCTGGACATGCAGCTATAGTGTATCAGATTTTGGGTGCACTACCCACAAATGGGGCTCAGCTAATTATTGTAGTGGTGCCCGAGCCCAAGCCAGCTGCAGATGGTTATCCGCAAAAGTTATTGGATAGATGGACTAGACTTCACCCTCATATCTTCAAGGGTGAGCGTCATGAGGATGCTCAGGATTTCATTGATAGGTGAAAGGACAGACTGCACAACATGAGGATATTAGAGTCGCATGGAGTTGACTTCACTACTTTTCAGTTGGAGGGCAAGGCCCGTAGGTGGTGGCAATCTTATGTTCTTGGCATGCCAACGGGTTCTCCTCCACTCACTTGGGGTTAGTTCACATAGTTATTCTTGGATAGGTATATTCCACTGTCTAAGAGGGAAGAGCTACGGTATCATTTTGAGCATCTTGAGCAGGGTCAGATGTCTGTGATCGACTAAGAGGCAAGATTTTCTGAGTTGTCTCGCCATGCACTTATGATATTTCCCACGAATGCAGAGAGAGTGCAGAGATTTGTTACAGGGCTGCACCCCGCTATTCAAGCTAGCATGGACCTAGAGGTAGATATGGGTACTGAGTATCAGCTAGTGGTGGAGATTGCTCATAGGATTAAGGGTTATCGCGATAGGAGTAGAGAGCAGTTTTAGTAGGACAAGAGGGCCCAGTTTTCTGGAGAGTTCAGAGGTGCCCCAGCCAGGGGTAGGGGGCCCAAGGGGAGGGGTCAGCCCAACCGGCCCCCATATTCAGCACCACCACCACCTTCCCGAGGTGCTCCAGTGAGACCTTATTTTAGTGCAATGCCGAAGAGTTCTTACCACCCACTAGCTATTCAGGGTTTCTCCAGCAGGTATTCTAGTCATGAGGGTTCTTCTAGTGCTTATTTCAGTGCCATGCTAGAGAGACTGTATCGCCCGTTATCCATTCAAGGTTCTTCTGGTGGATATTCGAGTCAACAAGCTCAGACTTCAGGGAAACAGGCTATGGTGCCGAGGGGTTTCTACGAGTGTGGAGATCTGGGTCACATAAAGAGGACCTATCCCAGACTTAGGGGCAAGGCAGTACAGCAGGGTCAACAGCCTATGATTTCATCACCGGTTGCCCCGCCACCTAGAGGTCGGGTGAAGACTTGCAGGGGCTATCCTAGATGTGGAGGCCAAGTAGGGAGAGGTTAGTCAGTTACTACTCAGTCAGGTAGAGGCCAGCCAGCTAGTGCTCCAGCCAGATTCTATGCCCTTCCGGCCAGGCCAGATGCATTGGCCTTAGATGCCGTCATCATAGGTATTATTTCCGTCTGCGGTAGAGAAGCTTTAGTATTGTTTGATCCAGGGTCCACCTATTCATATGTATCATCTCTGTTTGCTCATTTCCTAGTTATTCCTCATGCACCTTTGGGTACTCCTATTCATGTATCCACTTCCGTGGGCGATTATGTGGTTGTAGATCGGATCTAACAGTCCTGTATGGTCACATTCTATAGTTTTAAGACTAGAGCAGATCTCATGTTACTTGATATGATCGACTTTGAGATCATCTTGGGCATGGATTATTATCTCCATATCACGCCATCCTAGGTTGCCATGCCCAGACTGTTACCTTAGCGATGCCAAGGTTTACAGGATTAGAGTGGAAGGGTTCCATAGTTGATACATCTAGCCAGGTTATCTCTTTCTTGAAGGCTCGGCACATGGTCGAGAAGGGGTATTTGGTGTAATTAGCTTATGTTCGGGACACCACCGCAGAGTCTCTGACGATTGATTTAGTTCCAGTAGTTTGGGAGTTTGCCAATGTGTTTCCTTCTGATCTTCCTAGCATGCCACCTGATCGTGATATTGATTTCTATATTGATTTGGCTCTAGGCACCCAGCCTATATCTATCCCACCGTATCGTATGGCTCCGTAGGATTTGAAAGAGTTGAAGGAGTAGCTTGAGGAGTTGTTCTCAAAGGGGTTTCTTAGACCCAGTGTATCGCCTTGGGGTGCACCAATGTTATTTGTGAAGAAGAAGGATGGGACTATGCGAATGTGCATTGATTACTGCCAGTTGAACAAAGTCACCATCAAGAACAAGTATTCGTTGCCTCACGTCGATGATTTGTTTGACCAGTTGCAGGGTGTTAGAGTGTTCTTTAAGATCGACTTGAGGTCAGGGTACCATTAGTTGAAGATTCAGAATTCGTATGTTTCGAAGACCGTATTCCGGACTAGATATGGCCGTTATGAGTTTATAGTGATGTCCTTTGGCTTGAATAATGCCCCAGCAATGTTTACACACTTGATTAACAGAGTGTTCAAACCTTAAATTGATACATTTGTCATCATCTTCATTGACGACATCTTGATATACTCTCATAGCCTGGGGGAGCATGAGCAACATTTGAGAGTAGTGTTTCATACCTTACGAAAGTAGAAGCTATATGCTAAGTTCTCCAAGTGTGAGTTTTGGCTAGACACGGTGGCATTTTTGGGGCATGTGGTTTCAGGAGAGGGCATTAATCTGACTGGCGATTACTAGTGATTCTCTCTTCATGCAGGCGAGTTGCAACCTGTAATCCGAATTGAGGACGGGTTTTTGGGGTTAGTTCACCCTCGTGGGATCGCGACCCTTTGTCCCGGCCATTGTAGCACGTGTGTCACCCAGGGCATAAGGGGCATGATGAAGTGGATACTAAGAAGATTGAGACAGTTCAGGGTTGGCCACGTCCTACTTCAGTGATCGAGATTAGGAGTTTCCTGGGGTTAGCAGGTTATTATCTATATGGGGTGTCCTGTGAGGTCTATACTGATCATCGCAGCTTGCAGCATTTGCTCAAGTAGAGGGATCTCAATTTGAGGTAGCCTAGGTGGCTTAAGTTACTAAAGGATTATGACATCACCATTCTTTATCATTCGGGCTAGGCAAATGTGGTTGTGAATTCCTTAAGCAGGAAAGCAGAGAGTATGGGTAGCTTGGCATTCATTCCAGCAGAGGAGAGACCACTAGCTTTGGACATTCAGTCTTTGTCTAACAGACTTGTAAGGTTGGACATTTCAGAACCCAGCTGAGTTCTTGCATGCGTAGGTGCTTAGTCGTCATTATTTGGGCAAATCAAGCCCGGTAGTTCGATGATCCACATTTGGCATCTCTTAGAGAGTCACTGATTCATGGTAGTTCCAAGGAGGTTTCTATATGGTGTTTTCGACTCCAGGGTCGCCTATGTGTACCTAATGTTGATGGTTTGAGGGAGAGGATACTAGAGGAGGCACATAATTTGCGGTAGTCCATTGATCCGGGTGCGACAAAGATGTATTGTGAATTGAGGTAGCATTATTGGTGGTGGAGAATGAAGAAGGACATAGTAGAGTGTGTGGATAAGCGTTTGAATTGCCAGTAGGTTAAGTATGAGCACCAGAGGCCGGGTGGCATACTCTGGTAGATGCATATACCGAAGTGGAAGTGGGAGCGCATTACTATGGACTTCATAGCTGGGTTGCCCTGGACCTTGCGGAAGTTTGATGCAGTATGGGTCATTGTTGATAGGTTGACTAAGTCGACGCACTTTATACCGGTTGTGACTACTTACACTTCAGAGAGACTGGCCCAGATCTACATTCAAGAGATATTCCGGTTGCACGGTGTGCCTATTTCCATCATATCAAATAGAGGAGCTCAGTTCACTTCTCATTTCTAGAGAGCTGTTCAGGGTGAGTTAGGGACCCGCGTGGAGCTTAGCATAACATTTTATCCACAGACCAACGGGCAGTCGAAGCAGACAGTTCAGATTTCGGAGGATATGCTTAGAGCATGTGTGATTGACTTTGGAGGATAGTGGGATCAGTTCTTTCCTTCGTAGAGTTTGCTTACAACAACAACTATCAGTCCAGCATCTAGATGGCTCCATTTGAGGCTTTATACAGTCGACGGTGTCATTCTCCTATTGGGTGGTTCAAGCCTGGTGAGACTAAGTTATATTGTATAGATTTGGTGCAATATGCCTTGGACAAGGTAAAGTTGATTCAGGAGAGGTTTCGCATAGCTCAGTCTAGATAAAAGAGTTACGCGGATCAGATGGCGCATGATGTATCATCTTGGTTGGCGAGAAGGTCCACTTTAAAGTCTCGCCGATGGAAGTTGTTATGAGATTCAAAAAGAAGGGCAAGCTGAGCCCAAGGTTTATTGGCCCATTTGAGGTGTTGAGGCGAGTTGGGGAGGTTGCTTACAAGCTTGATTTACCCCCAGTTTATCGGGAGTTCAACCATTTTTTCATGTGTCTATGCTTCGGAGGTATCATGTCGACTTGTCCCATGTGTTAGACTTCAGTACTATTCATATGGATGAGAGCCTGAGTTACGAGGATGAGCCAGTTGCCATTATTGACAGACAAGATTGCCAGTTAAGATCCAAGAGAATTTCAGCGGTAAAGGTCCTGTGGAGGGGCCAACCAATCAAGGAGGCGACCTTGGAGTCCGAGGAGGACATGCGGAGCAGATACCCACATTTATTCAGCACCTCAGGTACTTTTCTATGTCCGTTCGAGGACGAACATTTGTTTAAGAGGCAGAGAATGTAACGACCAGACCGGTCGTTTAGCTTTTTAGAATACCGCCCCCCTAAATAAAACTTTCCACGCTTGCTTTAACTAATTTATGACCTACGGGGATGGTTGGTTCGGGATATGGAAGAATTTGGGTTGATATATGCTCATTTGATTTCTTAATATTTTCTTAAAAGGTTAAGTTTGACCTTGGTCAACATTTTTTGCAAATGGGAGATAGTCCCGAAGGGTCCGTAGAAATATATGGGACCTGGGTGTATGCCTGGAATCGAATTCCGAGGTCCCTAGGCTGACTAATGATTTTTTATTAGAAATTATTAAACTGAAAATTCAAGGATTTAAAGAAACTAAATAATGATTGACCACGTGGGTATCGGTCTCGTGGATTGGTTCCGGAGCCCAGTATTAGTCCAATATAATATTTAATACTTGCCCACAAAATTTGTTGTCAATTCGAGTAGTTTAAGTGCGTTTAGGCTCGTTAGAGGAGAATTAAGAACTTGGAGTTCATAAGTTTAATTCAATTGGTTTTAGGGGGTGATTTTTAGATTTAACATTGTTTCGGGCATTCCAAAGGTTCGAGCAGGTCCTTTTCATGATTTTGGACTTGTCAATATGTTCAAGCTGGGCCCGGGAGCCCCGAGCATCAATCGAACGAGGCTCGAGTGAAGTTGGAAAATTTGAGAAGAGTTGAAGCATCTGCTTCTTTTATAACCGCACCTGCGGTTGGTCGACTGCATATGCAAGACCGTAGAAGCAGTCGTCCTCTCGCAGATGCAGCCAAGGCATGCCATGCCCAAAACCGCAGAAGCGGCTCCCGAGCCGCAGAATTGGCTCCAAGACCGCAAAAGCAGTCCCAGCCCGTTTGGCCAAATTCTGAAATAACTGAAGCAATGAGCTTCATTTATTGCGGGTTCTAAGTTGATTTTGCCATTTTTCACTCCTCCATTGGGCGATTTTAGAGCTTTTGAAAGGAGACCTTCACCTAGCATCTTGAGGTAAGTTTATTCTACCTATTTCTAGCTTAATACTTGTGTCTTTGGTAGATTAAGAACTAGTATAAATGTAAAATCATGGGATTAGAGCAAAACCTAGGGTCTTGACAAAAGTTTGATTTGACCACGAAGTTTGTTATAAAATGAATTAGAAATCATATATTGTTGATCCTTGGGTTATGAAGAATAACTTTCTTTGAAAAATTTCATAGTGACGAGGAAGGTCAAGTCCCTACTGAGGTTAAACAAGATACAGGGTCTAACATAATGAATTAAACAGTGTAATAAATAATACAAGATATGAAGGGCGGCAACAACTACTATAAGGGCAAGTAAAACAGTAAGAGAATACAACTCAAATCTAAAATAATAACCGGGGATCTCCCAGGATACCGTCCCATAGTTTCCAAATATAAATATAAATATAAATATCGTATCCGATGGAATCTCCCGGGTGCATTCCCATAGTCCAACTCATAAATGTGCAGGGGGGTCTGCCGGAATGCAATTCCGTAGTCCCAAAGTAAACATGCAGGGGAGCTCCCGGGATACCATCCCGTAGTCCCAAAGTAAAACATGCAGGGGAGCTCCTGGGATACCATCCCGTAGTCCCAAAGTAAAAAACAAAGCAGCAACACAAGAATATTCAACAAAGCTAGATTTCGTACTAAGTAAACAGATAAGTCTAGCCTAACATGATTCATGTATTGCGTTTAAGGCAAATTGAGCAAATAGGAAATTAAGTCTACTAAACATATTTTTCTAAACTAACAACAGGCTAAATACGCAAGTAAACGAAGTAGGAGAGGGAATTCAATTGAAATACTTAAAGAAAAATTGGATTTTTCAACAATTAGCTCAAGTACGCGCTCGTCACCTCACGTACGAGGCATTTCAATTACCACGATAATAATCCTAAGGGGAAAGGTCCCCCCACAAGGTTAGACAAGCCACTTACCTCGAATAAGTGCAATTTAACCCGAAACCACGCCTTTTTCACGAGTATCCGACTTCAAATGGCCCAAATCCCAATGGACTCCTCTGAAAATCCCTCTTGAAAAATGCTCCAAAAGCTTCTTTTCGTGAAGGCAAGTATTTATGTTCTGCCCAGTGATTTCCGCATTTGCTGACCTGGGACCGCATCTGCGGTCCTGCTTCTGCGGAACTTAGTCGCATCTGCGACTCTCATTAATTGACCAGAAACTGCATCTGCGGTTTACCTTCCCCACATGCACCACCGTTTCTGCGGTATCCCTTCCGCATCTGCGGAACCTGAAGGAAAATCAAAACTTCGCTTCTGCGGCGCCGCATCTGTGTTTCCCAAATACCAGAAGCAGCAAAAATACAGCATCTGCAATATATCTCAAAACTCCCCGTCAACCATCCATCCCGAGGCCCCCGGAACCTCAACCAAAAGCACAAACATCATATAATACCTTATTCAAACTTGTACCAATCTTCAAAACACTCCAAACAATATCAAAATAATCAAAACACATCGGATTCAAGCCTAAGTTTCTAAAATTCTTCCACTTTTGATCAAAAACCCAACCAAATCACCTCAGAATGGCCTGAAATTTTGCACACACATCCCAAATGACATAACGTAACTACTGCAACTCTCAGAATTCCATTCCGATCTCGCATCAAAATCTCACTATCGAACCGGAAACTTTAAAATTCGACCTTTCGGTATTTCAAGCCTAAATTAGCTATGGACCTTCAAAACACAATCCGACCATACCCCTAAACCCGAAATCACCTAACGGAGCTAACGAAATTATCAGATTTCCATTCGGAAGTTGTCTTCACACTGTTCCGACTAAAGTCAACTTTCCAACACTTAAGCTATCATTTAGGGATTAAGTATCCCAAAACTCTCTGAAACTCAAAACCGAACATCCCAGCAAATCAAAATAGCAGAAATAAACTCGGGGAAAGAAGTTAATAGGGGTTCGGGGCGTAAATTCCAAAAATGACCAATCGGGTAGTTACATCCTCCCACACTTAAACATTTATTCGTCCTCGAACGAGCACAAGGACATACCTGAAGTAGCAAAAAGATGAGGGTACCGGCTGCGCATATCCTGCTCGGTCTCTCAGGTTGCCTCCTCGACTGGCTGACCCCGCTACTGAACCTTCACGGATGCAATGTTCTTTGACCTCAGCTTCCTAACCTGCCTGTCCAATATTGCCACTGGCTCTTCAACATAAGATAGATCCTTCTCCAACTAAACTGAGGTGAAATCCAACACGTGCGGTGGATCACCGTGATACCTTCGGAGCATAGAAACATGAAATACCGGGTGAACTCCTGTCAAGATGGGAGGTAAGGCAAGCTCGTAAGCAACCTCCCCGACACGTCTCAATATCTCAAAAGGGCCAATAAACCTCAGACTCAACTTCCCCTTCTTCCCAAATCTCGTAATGCCCTTTATAGGCGAAACCTAAAGCAGGACCCGCTCTCCAACCATATAAGAAACATCATGAACCTTCCGGTCCGCATAAATCTTCTATCTAGAATGAGCTGTATGGAGTCTATCCTGAATCACCTTGACTCTCTCCAAAGCATCCTGAACCAATTCTGTGCCCAATAATCTGGCCTCACCTGGTTTGAACCAACCCACCGGAGATCTACATCGCCTACCATATAAGGCCTCGTACGGTGCCATCTGAATGCTGGATTGATAGCTGTTGTTGTAGGCAAACTCCGCCAATGGTACGAACTGTTACCAAGAACCTCCAAACTCAATCACACATGCACAGAGCATATCCTCAAGAATCTGAATAGTGCACTCGAACTGTCCTTCCGTCTGAGGGTAAAATATTATGTTCAACTCCACCCAATTACCCAACTCCTGCTATACAGCTCTCCAGAACCGCAATGTAAACTGAGTACCTCTGTCTGAAATGATGGAAACTGGAATACCATGCAGACGGACAATCTCCCAGATATAAATATCCTCCAACCGCTTTGAGGAATAGGTAGTACACACAGGGATGAAATACGCGGACTTGGTCAGCCGATCCACAATAACCTAAAAGGCATCGAACTTCCTCAAAGTCCATGGGAGTCCATATATGAAGTCCATGGTGATCCACTCCTATTTCCACTCCGGAATCTCTATCTGCTGAAGCAATCTACCCGGTCTTTGGTGCTCATACGTCACCTGCTGAAAATTAAGGCACCGAGCTACAAACCCAACTATATCCTTCTTCATCCACCTCCACCAATAATGCTGCCTCAAATCCTGATACATCTTCGTGGCACCTGAATGAATGGAATACCGCGAACTATGGGTCTCCTCTAGAATCAACTCCCGAGACCCATCGACATTGGGTATATAAACTCGACCTTGCATCCTCAATACTCTGTCATCACCAATAGTCACATCTAGAGCATCACCATGCAACACTTTGTCCTTCAGGACAAGCAAATGAGGGTCATCAAACTAACACTCCCGGATATGATCAAACAAGGAAGACCGAGAGACCGCACAAGCTAGAACCCGGCTGGGCTCCGAAAGATCCAATCTCACAAATTGGCTGTCTAAGGCCTGAACATCCATCGCCATAAGCCTCTCTACTGCTGGTAAATAAGCCAAACTCCCTAAACTCTCTACCCGACGGCTCAAAGCATCGGCCACCACATTGGCCTTGCCTGGGTGATACAAGATGGTGATGTCATAATCCTTCAGCAGCTCTAGCCATCTCCTCTAACACAAATTAAGGTCCTTCTCCTTGAACAGATGCTGCAAACTCTGGTGATCAGTATATATCTCATAAGGTACACCGTACAAGTAATGACGCAAGATCTTCAAGGCATGAACAATGGCAGCTAACTCAAGATCATGGACAGGATAATTCTTCTCATGTATCTTCAACTGTCTAGATGCGTAGGCAATCACCCTATCATCCTGCATCAATACCGCTCCAAGGACAACTCTCGAAGCATCATAATTAACAGCATAAGACCCCGAATCGGTAGTCAATATCAAAACTGGAGTTGTAGTCAGGGCTGTCTTGAGCTTCTGAAAGCTCTCCTCACACTCTTCCATCCACTGGAATGGAGCACCCTTCTGGGTCAGTCTGGTTATAGGTGCTGCAATAGATGAAAACCCCTAAACAAATTGACGGTAATAACCCACCAAGCCAAGAAATTACGGATCTCTATAGCTGAGGATGGTCAGGGCCAACTCTGCACGGCCTTCACTTTCTTCGGATCCACCTCAATACCCTCTCTCGAGACCACATGACCCAAGAACACCACAGAATCCAACCAAAACTCACATTTTGAGAACTTAGCATACAACTTCTTCTCTCTCAAGGTCTGGAGCATTTTCCTCAGGTGTTGCTCATGCTCTCCCCGACTCCGGGACAACACCATAATGTCATCAATAAAAACGATCACGAACGAATCAAGATATGACCGGAAAATTCTGTGCATCAGATGCATGAAGGATGCTGGGGCATTAGTCAGGCCAAAAGACATAACAATGAACTCGTAATGACCATACCGAGTCCTGAAGCCAGTCTTCGAGATATCTGGCTCCTGAATCTTCAACTGATGATAGCCTGAACGCAAGTCAATCTTAGAAAACACACAAGCACCCTACAACTGGTCGAACAAGTCATCAATGCGAGGCAAAGGATAGCGTTTCTTCATTGTCACCTCATTCAACTGGTGGTAATCAATACACATGCGCATAGAACCATCCTTCTTCTTCACAAATAACACAGGAGCACCCCAAGGTGATACACTGGGCCGAATAAAACCCTTATAAGTAATTCCTGCAATTGCTCCTTCAACTCAAGAGGAGCCATACGGTACAGAGGAATAGAAATGCGCTGAGTGCCTGGCAACAGATCAATGCCAAAATTAATGTCCCTATCAGGTGGCACGCCTAGAAGATCAGCTGGAAACACATCAGGGAAATCCTGTACTACTGGGACTGAATCAACAGAAGGAGTATCCATATTGGCATATTTCACATAAGCTAAGTACGCATCACAGCCTTTCTCAACCATACGCTAAGCCTTAAGGAAAGAAATAACTCTACTGGGAGTGTGACCTAAAGTGCCCCTCCACTCAATACGCGGTACACCTGGCATGGCCAATGTCACAGTTTTGGCGCGACGATCAAGAATAACATAATGTGGTGACAACCATCCATGCCCAAGATAATATCAAAACCAACCATGTTGAGCAATAATAAGTTGGCTTCTCAAAACTACCAAGAATAAGCAAACATGACCGGTAAACGCGGTCCACAATAAAAGAATCTCCCACAGGAGTAGAAACATAAACTAGGGAACTCAAAAAAACCTGAGGTACACCCAAATGCGGAGAAAAATAAGAATATACATAAGAATAAATAGAGCCTGGATCGAATAGAACCGATGCATCTCTGTGACAGACCATGATAGTACCTGTGATGACAGAATCAGAGGCGGCAACCTCAGTACGGCCTGGAAGAGCATCATATCTGGCCTGGCCTCCCCCTCGAGGGCGGCCCCTACCTCCCCGGCCTCCACCTCTAGTTGGCTGGGCTAGTGGGGTAGTAACTAGTGCTGGGACCATAGTCCGAGAGCTCTGCGAGGCCTGCTTTTACCAAACTTCCACTAAAATCACTGAGCCAAAAATTATATTTAAAAAAACTCTTTTGTAAACCTAGGATTAACTCTAATCCCGTTGTGGCACACAACCTCAACTATTACGATAACTTCAAGGTAGCTCTAACTTTACCACTCTAGGTACCTAATACAATTTCTTCTATAAAAAATAAAAGGTACAATGTAAAATCACCTACTACAATTGAACTAGAATAAAAGATAGACATTTGGAACTGGTTCAAGTAGCTTCAGGATTGCACGCTTGAATCACACATAAATTGCTTGCAAATTCACCTTGCTCTTTTGCTCTCAATTTAAGTTTAACTTTTGATCATGTGCATTCCTTGTAAAAGAGAATAGCACTAATATTTAATAGGTTAGTAATTAGCGACTGACTAGGATATAGATGCTACTCTTCTATCATAGAAGAGTTCTAGTTGATCTCATACTAACACTATCCTCTTCCTAAAATGTGTTCTCTTTATGTAAGGAGTCTTTCTCTCCTTATCCAATATGCAAACTTTTCGATCAGATCAGGAGATATTACTTTTGATAAGTTAGATTTATCTCCTTCACGTGCATCTCACATGTTTGGGTTGATCATGACTGTGCTTCACAAGATGGACCTAGTCCATGTCTGAGTTCTTTTGTCAGTCTTATAAACTTCACATGTACTTGGGCCAACAAATTCCCCCTTTTGATGATGACAAACTCTGTGCTTTTTAATTACTTGGATCCTGTAAGAACTCAGTTTAACCATCAATACTAAGTTAATAAAATTCACTTATCATCAAGGACCAGGTTAATTAGGTTATAAATATCACTTGTTCAGAATATGTAAAGCACAATATCTCTTCTCCCTTTTGGCATCATAAAAAAATTGCATACAAAGTGTGATTTCTAGATTTTAATAAGTACTCATGGTCACTGGGGCAATTGCAAGTGCAATCATGGATTAATCATCAGTAATCAAGTAAACATATTTAAACTATCAAGAAAAGATTAACATTTAAAAAAAGCAAAAACAATAGATATCATTGATAGAAGATATGTTGCTACCACAATCCACAACCAAAAAGCAAAAACATTCAAAACATGAGAAAAAAGAAAGTAAAATCCCTAATCCGGGTCACTGAAGGTACTAGAAAGGTTCATGAGATGAAGGACAGAATTCCTAAGACTTGGGGTACTAGATGGTTGGTTTTGGGCTTGGAAAAGATTCAGCATATTGTGAAGAATTCCATCATTCTTCTCGTTTTCCTTGACAAGCTCAGTTCTGAGAGCATCCTTCTCATATTCCACCTCTGCCACATGAGCCTTTAGCCTAGCTATCTCAGCATCCTTGGCTTCACTTTCCTGAACAAGAGCCCTGACTTTACTGTTGATAGGAGTCTTCTTGGATGAACCAGGTTCATTTGGGATAGCATTGACTAAGTAGTCACAAGCAAGCAGAGTATTAATGCCAAAGTAGTCCTTGCTTGAGGCCATTTCCCATTTCTTCAGAGGCACATTGCACCTATCCAAAACCGTAGTCAGAATAAAGCCATAGGGGGTAGCATGAGCCTTGGAGCCATTGACGGCCCTGTCCAGTAGCTTGATGATGAATGTAGGCCAGTTAATTTGCCTTCCACTTTCAAGGCACTCCATCAGGACTAAGTCCATATAATTTACAATATGCTTTCTTTCCCGCCTTGGTAGTAGGCACTTGTTGACAAACTCAAAAAGAACTTTGTTATGTGGCTTCATTTCACTCTTGTGCAAAAACTTGGCCTCATTCACTTTTTCAACATCACAAAAGTTCCTAGTGATTGTAAGGGCAGATGGAAGTAAATCCGGACTTGGCCATCTCTGTCTGGTGTAATAAGCATATCCCTCAGTAGGGATGTCTAGTATCTCTCTCAGTTTCTCTACATCAAATGTCACTTGAACTCCTTTGACTTTTCTTGTAACTCTGCCATCTTTGACTTCAACATTTTCTATGAATTCAATGATTTCATTTCTAGCCAATCTCCCATCCATCTAAAGGACCATGTCTTTTCATCCCTGAACAGCCAATGTGTCAACCAAACGAACTATCCCTGGTTCCACAAAATCTTTCAGCAATCTTCCCTTCAAATTTTTTCTTTTGCCAAACATGGCGAGCTTGTCTTGTTCACCATCAGACTTATTTTCTTCTTCACCACTCTATTCCTCATCTTCAGAAACTCTAATTGTTTACTTTTCACTGCAGACCTTGACCTCTTGGCCAATGAAGGTTCAGCAGCCACAAACACAGAGGAAGACTTCTTGGAAGAAGTCTTGTGCTTTTTGGGCTTTGGGGTCTGAACCTCCATTATTGTAACTTTCTCTTGATGGATCTATTCCATCTCCATAACATTAATAGCTTCTGAGGACTTTGCAACCTTATTTCCTTTCCTTTATCCATCCTTTTCTTCCTACTTTTACTAAAGCTTTTTGTAGATCACTCCCGCTCTGCTTCACCCCGCTTTTTGTGGCTCTTCCCTTTGGCAAGGAAGTTTCAGTAGTTATTGGGGAGGAAGCCTTTTGCTTCTTGGAAGATTTAGCAGCACTAGGGGGTTTTGGTGTGGGAGTTCTTCTTTTCTTTAGGTCGTAACCTGCACCCACCTTTTTCAGAAGGTCTGCTAGGGTTTTTTCAGCTGATGCACCAGGTTCATCTCCATGTGAGCTTAGATTAACTAGTCCCTCAGCAGCCTCCCCTGATCCGCTTCCCCTGACTTCTTGCCACTTTGTTCAACACTTTCTTGTACAACCCCACAAATAGCAAGTACAGACAATCCAGCAGTGGGTGAATGATCAACCACTCCTTTCCCTTTTCCCCTTACTTTCCACTTTCATCCTCTCTCTCTTTTTCTTTTACAAATTTCTCTTTATCACCACTCCTACCTACTTTAGGTAGTTCCACATCTCTTATAGATCCAACCAACACAAACCTATGTTCTAAATTTTCAACCAAAGAAGAACTTATCTTAGAAGGGGAATTCTGAGCCTTATCAGAGTCATAAAACCTAGGTCCTTCCCCCTCATTAGCAGATTTGTACGACTCAAAATCAAAGTTAGAATCAGAGTTTTGAGCCTGACTTGCCTTTAATTGCTCATTCAATTTTTTTGAGAGAGCACCATATGCCACCGTTTTGTGAGCAAGCATTTTTACTATTCTTAGCCTGGGTTTGCGAGTCGTGCTAGGTGGAGTAGGGGTAGATAAATTAGAGGGAGTGGGCTGTGGAGGAGTTCCAGGGTTGTCTTGTGGGTTTGTCATTATGGCTGATTTCTTGAGAGAATTGGTGAGTGATAACTGTGGAGAAGAAAACAATTGAGAGTGAAGAAGGTTTTTGACGGTTTTGAATTATGAGGGTGGCAGGTGATAATGATGAGTATTTAAAGGGAAATACTCATTTAATAGATAACGACAACTTTAACAGTAGTCAATTAGAGGTCTAATCAACCTGAAATTTCAGGTTGAATGAACGGCTAAGCTTTCCTAGATTTTAGGCTTATATGTAAGTCATAGTTTTCGGTAAATTATGCAAGTCTGTCCATGCATAAGTTGTGTTTCTTAAGCCGTTTTATCACATAACTGGTGCCACCAAGTCAATTTGGCAGCTGGCTCTATAAATAAATTCAAAAGGATTAGGTAAAAAGTGATTGCTTGCTATAAGTGCTTCTTTCGATTTTTAATGAGTCGAGAGTCTATTGGAAACAGTCTCTTTGTCCTTCCAAAGTAGGAGTAAGGCTGCATACATCCTACCCCTCAGACCCCACTTCGACAAAAGTCAGCATTTTTGGTCTCTGAAAATCTATCCAAAATAAACCATTTTTATATATTTGCAGCCCAAATAACTTAATTCTTTTGATGCCGAGCTCACCTACCTAGACTTTAACGTAGCGGTGAAGCCAAAAAATTCAATAAAGGTGTTCAAATTTTGAACACTCTTTGTCAGTGGGCTATGCAAGAGTATTCAAAGTCTATTTTTAATCAATAACAAATAATATTTTACCTACATAGTATTTAAGACAATATGCATGTGATAATTGTACCAAAAAATTGCTCTTCGTAAAGCAAAATAGATGTAAGCTCATTACCAGTAAGTATATTTTGGTAGTATATCACGTTCATAACGAAAACTTAGTTTTAAGAGTTGAGTGTTCAGTCCAAGAATTTAACGGCTTCCAATGGCATTAGGCATGGCTCGTCGAAAAATATGTGTCCTACTTTCTATTTGCTCCTAAAAATATATTAACTTTAAAAGTTGATAAATAAATACTTCATGCATCATATTTTATATTTTATGTGACTTTATTTGATTAACACGGAATTTATGAAAAAATATTTAAAACCTGTATTTAAAACAAACTATAAATATTTATATGATTTTATAAATCATCTTAATTACCAAGGATAAAATAAGAATTATAAAGTTAAATTCTATATATAAAAATGTGCACTTCTTTTTTCCGGAAAAACTAAAAAGAACATGTATCATATAAATTAGGACAAATTGAATGCTACAGTAGTTTTTTAAAAATTAAATACTACTCCCTCTATCAAAATTTACATGATATTTTATAGCTACACAAAAATTTATGGCTTGTATTTGGGGATCTTTGTTGTTTGGCTTAATTTATGCATATTTTGATGTATATTGCCTCATATTTTGCTCATGTCTCGTATATTTGAGATGTTTAATATGATGATTTGTGCTAAATTATGGTATTTCTATGTGTAGGAATCATCAGATGCAATTTGGGGCGAAATGGCGTGAATTGGAGCAAAATCGTGACAAAAAGGCAAAAAGTAAAATTTGAGGGCCATAGCCAGCGTGGGACGCTGGATGTAGCGCAGTTTACAGAAGACTCAATTTTTGAGCGCCAGGGCCAGTGCCCCACGCTTCCCTGGACGTTCGAGGCGTGATATTGCCCTATTCCGACCGGGATTAGGGTATTTTGACCCCTAGACGCCCCCAACTCATATAAAAGTCAATCTAAACCTATTTTGAGAGGGGAGAACGTTTTGGAGAGGAAAATCTAAGCACAGAGCCGCCATGGAGGCCGAAATTCATCAAGTTCCATCTTTCTTCTACCAAACTTAGTAATTTTTATGTTTCTTTGTATGATTTGTTATTTTGCTACCATGTCTATGTGGAGCTAAACTTCATGTTCTAGGGTTGTGGTTCTTTCATGACTATTGTCATTCCAATACTGATTTTGATTTTTTAATTTATCATATTGGTTTATTTATTTAATCTTACACTTAATTATTTGATTGCTTGATCACCAATTGAATACTATCTACGAATCTTGAGTTGAGCTCGAAAGTGAAAATTCTAGATTGCATATAGGTTTGAGTAGAGCAAGTTCTTGAACCTGGGCATCGGGGAACGGATTCGCAGTTAGGATAGACATATAACTAATTGCCTTTTTTGGTTAATATACAGGAATTATAAATGCGTTCTTGTTAGTTCTAATTCCATAGACATATAGGAGTTAGGTTAGATTGAATAGGCGAGTAAGAATTCGACAGATTCTTATGAGCAATATTAACCCTGTTAACCAATAAACTAGATAAATTAATTAGTTAATTCAATTAAAGAATACAATAGGAATGTTAGATAGCCCATAACCCTATACCGTTTTCAATACATTGATATCATAAAAGTCTGTTATTTCTCTGTTCAAAGTCCATTATTTATATTTCTTAATTTAATTAGTTTAGAATCAAATATTTCTAGGTTTAATTCTTGTTTAGATAATTAAGATAGTCTAATTTAGTTAATAGTTAATCACAAGTCCTCGTGGTTTGACATCCAACTTTTAATCACTTTATTACTTGACGATCGCGTATACTTGCGTGTGCGTTTGGCCGCAACAATCTTCACACAAAATAATTGGTCGAATTAGAGAAAACGATCAAAATGGTCCTTAATGTATACGGGTTGGAATGTTTTGGTCCTTGATATTTACTACTTAATAGGAATAGTCCTTAATGTATACAAAAGGTGATAGCTTTGGTCCTCAACCCTAAAACTAAAAGTAAAAAATAAAAATTATGTTAAATTTAACCTCAATCCCTCAAAAGCAAAGCCAGGCAGACCCCTTTCCCCCTCCTCTTCTATCCTTTACCGTGACTCCCAGTCCCAGCCCCAGCTCGCATCTCTTCCACCATTTCTGTTACTACCAAAGCAGTCATTTCAAACAACCAAAACTTTTACACTTGATTGATATGTTGAATGGAAGAAAATATCAAGAACAAGAGTGAACCCATATGATATATCCTTGTATTTAAAGATCAAAACTTGTTTTTGCACAACATCTATGAAGCAACTTGGACAAGACGATTTTAACTGACCTTGTTGGCCTTGTGGCGATTTCTCTTTATATCAAATCTTAGCCAATATGAAATATTGTCAAGCAACATTACTGGTTGCATATCACGAATTGGCCCATCACCTCTTCTTCAACTATATTGCTAGTCCTATAATGGCTAGAAATTTTTGGTTCACCATTATTCTACTTCTTTGAATCTTTCCCAATAAGAAAAAAATTCAAACTTCATCAAGATACAAAGAAAAAG
Organism: Nicotiana glauca; assembly: GCA_026770625.1. NCBI lineage: Eukaryota > Viridiplantae > Streptophyta > Magnoliopsida > Solanales > Solanaceae > Nicotiana > Nicotiana glauca. The sequence continues at coordinate 17,754 of MDKF010020484.1, forward strand.
TTTAGAATTACGTAGCACATTGAAAACTATTCTCCTAAGACTTAATGAAATTAAATTGATTTTCCAAACTTTGAATACTATAGAGAATATATTTCATTATCCATCGCTCAAGCATTAGATTCAAGTCTATTTATCTCTGTTTGCAAAATTATAAATCAAAACTGAAATTTTAACAAATGAAGTGATTAAAACAGATTCGCAAATAAATTCAAACAAGAAAAAAGGGATTTCCATTTATAAAATTCATAAGATTAACAAGCAAAACAATTTAGCTTCTGAAGCAGATCCATTCTTGTTCGAGAGAGGGTTTGGATTTAAGGTCGTTAATGGTGAATGAGAGAAGAGGAGGAGGGGGGTCGGGAGAGACTGGGGTGAAGTTGAACAGAATTTTTTGTGTTCTACTGTTAGTTTTAGAGTTGAGGACCCAAGCTATCCCCTTTTGTATACATTAAGGACTATTCCTATTAAGTGTTATATATCAAGGACCAAAATATTCCAACCCCTATACATTAAGGACCATTTTGATCATTTTCTCGTTGAATTAACTATTTACATTTTCTAGCCGTTATATAAATTATACACATATTTTTATCGGTAATTTTTAGTTTAAGCGGTTAGGTAGTATGATATTTATGTTAATTCTTCTAATTTTTCAGACCATACATTTCATAAACTTTTATATGTTTATAATTCTTATTTATTTATTTTACCAAAAAGAAATTGAATTTTCATACTTTTGCACGCCAAAAACCAGGAAGTATGTAACAGAAAGGATCTACGGTTACAATACACATTCACAACTAATTATTGACGGTTAACCAAACCAGCTCAGTACCTCACGCGCTCCAGCTGAAGCCGCCTTCCACGACGAATTCCACCAATCGAATACTGACACGTGACAGATAAAACTCGAAAAACGCTCATACTTTATTTCCCTCGTCTAAATTCCCGCTTCAAATTTCAAAAAAATCCATTTACATTCTATCAACGCAGTGACTGCTCACCTCTGAATCGGATTTTACGCATTGTGAATTGAAAGCTTAGTTACAGAGAATAATGCGCTATTAATCAATTAATAAATACAAATATTCGGATAATGATTGATCAATTATTATTATTAATAGTATGAGATAAAGGAATTATGGTGTGGTCGTGGCTAGTAATCGGAGATTGTGATCAATTGAACAATTCTAACCCTAACGCCGTGATTACGGTGGTTCGTGCGGTGGTTGCGGCGGTCATGGGCTGTCTCTTCGGCTGTTTCAAGATCAAGGACGTTACGGTTCCTAATGCTCCTTGTAACAATTCGCAATCGAATCTTGTTTCGCAATCTACTCCTACTAAGGTTATTTCGTGTTTTAATTTGTTATATTTTAAGTTTGTTTTTGTTGCTATTTTGTTCGGCTGCTGATGAAGTGATGAAAGAAGCAAATAGAACAATGAATTGGGGTTTTAGTGGTGAAATTGTAGTTACTCTGGTCAAAAGAACTACGAAATGATTAGAAAAAAAAACTAATATTTGACATTTCGATTACTTCATTTCTTTGAATTCGCAATAGCAGTACGGTCTAAATCAGCAAAGAAGCAGCTGTGTTACTCAATTCTGAAGAAATTGTGAGAAAGAGAGAAAAGAGGCTATTTAGTTTTACTTCTCGTTGTTCTTTTTGGCATTTGAATATATAGTCTGTAAAAAAAAAAATCTGCAGCTAATTTATAATCCGGAGCTATATTATAGATATAGAATCAGATACTGTTATGATTTCCTTAATTTCGAAGTTATAATTTTGTCTGCTAAATAAGAAAGAGTCAAGTTTACTGATTGAGTGATAGTTCATAGTATTATTTAGTTTTGTGAGATCTGAAAATCTTCAGTTTTTTCCTGGCTTGCTTTACTACTAAAAGAAGTAAATACTTGGTGCTATTGAGTTTTCCTTTTTGTTTTATATGTTTTGACTGTTTTTGTTGCTTGATCAGAAACCTTTGGTGTCTCGCAATAGAAGCCTGCTGCCTTCACTTTTAACTGAAGGTAGGCTTTTCAATTAATCACATTATTGACAAACTAAATTAGAGAGTTGTTCATTAAATGGAAATTAGCTATACTCAAGTTCATATCTTTTTCTATAATGCTGGTTCCAAATAAAGATGAGACCAACACTTTGGGCTGCGAAGAAGTGGAGAATAAGAGTTCGGATACACCTATCGCACTATTGGAGACAAATGACCTTAGGAATCAGGTTGGTTCTCTTGGAATTGTATGAGTTTTGATATGCTCTTGCAAATTCGAGATATGAAAAGGAACTGTTTGAAGGATGTAGTAACATGCCTTTAAATTTTGAATTTGAACTGCAAAAGAAGGATAATATCAGGGATTTGATATAAGCAGATGAATAAAGAAATATAGGTGTAAACATTCTCTTTTGTGTTTTCTATTATCTTAAGATGAAATAATAGCTCACAATCACATAGTAATTTTTCATATCAATTGAAACTGAAACTAAGTTGACTGCATGAATATTTAGAATTCCTAAACTTATCTTTTGCTTCCCATTTTCATATCTCTTCTCCGTGTAAAAGAGGAAAAACAGTGTAGGAGTTTCTTCCTTACCCTATAGTTTTTACTAGTTACAAAGCAAAGGTTTTTATTTTAACATTTCACTTGCATAAAAGTTTTTCTGATTGAAACCTACATCAAGGATGTTCTGGAAGCAAGAATTCAGTTTCAATTATCCTGCTACTCTTTAGAGCATCTGCACAATTTTTTGTTGACCTTTGTGTGCTTTCATTTTAGAAAAACCACTGTCGTCAAAGTCATGTAGTATATGCTAGTTCCACCTGTAAATAGTTAGGAATACGTTTGGAAATAAAGAAAGCAGATGCTGAATTTTGTCTTTACACGTACTCTTTGTTAACCAAGTCTGACCTTCTTGTCACGTTAGCTCTTTCTGTTTGTCGAGGTGCAATTTTGGTCTTTACAATCTATTCATATTTCATTCTGGATCATTCACTCAGCAGCTACATGTATCTTGTTGATACTGTGGTTCGGTACTATTTCTCTTACCTTCTTATTTGGCTGTTGAAGCTGCATCATATCTACTTTGGAAAGTGAAACTCAAGTATTTAATGGAAAACAGTGGCTTGTGATTGATCTGCTGAAAGAAACTCGATGTACATTGAGTATGGTACTAAAAGTCATTTGGATGCTCGTGCATGTTACCATAGTTGTGCTTTCTTATTTGTTAACGGTTGCTGTTTTTACAAGGACCTCGTAAGCTTTCTTTTCGGCTTTGAGAGGTGAAAGTTAATGCCTCCTTCTAAAGATTTACTTTTAAGTCCAAGCTTTAAGCTGAGGTGGTCAGTTTCAATTTTTGCGAATTACTGGATTACATAGTTTATCCAGATTAAATTCTTGCAGGCCAAGTTTCTCAAAGCTTGTGGAACCTTACCTGAGACCCCTGCTGAAATTCGAAACTGCTCAGTGAAATGCAAAGACCTGTCAGCTCCAGTGGAAGAAGTTGAACCTTTAAAATTCAATTCTTGGCCCTCTGATGCAACATTTCAGAAGCTCATCTCTAATTCGCAACCTGATCAGCTCACACCTATCAGAACCAATGGAGAAAACAAGCAATCTGGTTCGTTGGTGCATACGCCTAGCAGGTGGAATTCTAACCATAAAACATGGCTAGAGAATTTCGATTAAATGATATTCTTGAGACATTACTGAACATGATATCAAATGGAAATGAAAGTATATAATCCCTTTCATTTTCTTCTCTAGAATTAAATGTCACATTGCTTTGTGTATAAGTTGCCATTTGTTATTCGCGTCCCATCTCTGAAACATACATGTTTTGACTTTGCAAGAAATATTGCTGTTATTTCTAAAGAATGCATTGCATATACTGATCCACCTTTTGTTATTCCTGTTTGTTTCACTCTGAAGTATATACAGATAAAATAAAGTCTCTTTCTATGATCACCTGTAGCTTCAAGCCATTTAACATCTGATGTTTCACTAATGTAAAAGACATGAACAGCCATCTAATGTGAAGTTATATTTCTGTAGTTGTTTGACGGATGGACAAAGTGTTCAAAGTTTCTCTAAGAACTCCATTGATGGCAGTGGGAATTCTAACACTCCGATATTCATCAAGGTTAATGCTAATCTGGCTCTTAATGATAACACGGCTTCAGCAGCTTTACCAGTCACTGCTCCAACTTCCCAGTACAGATACAGATCCGTCCATTTTGAAAGCGAGTCAGATCTGTCTTCAATGTCATCAAAATGTATTTCATCTGAAACCAGTCAAAGTTCTGAACCGTCTGAATCATCAGGCGACTATAATGCATCTAAGTATTCACCCTACCCAACCCCATTAAAGCTAACTGATGAGATGCAAACGCCTGGAACTATTTTTCCAGCATATTTGGACCACATGGGAATTGCTAAAACTGCGCGGATCAGGTCTCAGTTTGTGTATCCTGTTTTAAACCCTGTGGATAATGCCTCACAGTTAAAGGAATTGTTAAATGAAGATTCTTCCTCCACTCATGATTCCAATTCTAGATTATTGTCCAGCCACACGACAGATTCTGATCAAAGGTCTGATGAAGCTAACCGTATATCAGACCTAGGAATATCCGGATTCACAGAAACTTCAGTTGATAAAGACTCAAAACCACTTACAATCAATCAGGTGCAGAGTAAGCAGCATCTTGGTTCTGTTTATGGTGGTGAAAATGTTCATTATGGTAAAACTCCTGGAGATAGACCTATTATTGGGTTGGTTGCTGCTCATTGGAATGATGATGAAACTTCTCGTATATCACCTAAATGGTGGGATGGAAATGGGATTCCAAATTCTACTAACAAGTACAAAGAGGTTTGTCATACTTCCTGTACTCATTCTCTTATTCTCAGCTATATAATTCAATAAGGATGAACCGATGTCTTTGTGACTTTTTAGGATCAAAAAGTTAGTTGGCATGCAACACCGTTTGAGGAGAGACTGGAGAAGGCATTGTCACAAGAAACTAATATTCCACAAAGGTATTATGTGCTTCTTTGATGTCTATTACTATTATTTCTTTGCAATGGTAGAAACTTATTTGCGCATTTTTATTTATCTGTCTTCATTGTGTCCCAGTTAACTTGTGCTTATGGTATTAAAGCAGGTTTTGGTTAATGTAAAATTAATTTCTGTAGTATTCTGAATCGACGAGTTCAGTGCTCAAGATTACCAAAATAATTCTAAGGTTGTTTTATCTGATTTACAGGACGTAACTCAGTGAGACGCTACCAATTGCTTTAGGTGAAACTGAGCAACCAGATACTGCTATATCCCAAAAGCACTGAAAATCCTCATCGGTTGCATTTCAGTTCCATCATTTAGAAAAAAATTCATGGTTTATTTCTAGGCTTTTGCTTCCTTTGAGCTGAGATGCTGCTCAGACTCAGTTGTTTTACACAGACATTTACATGTGTTTCCTTCATTTCTGATGAAGGCCTTGATACAACCCTTTGAATTGTGAGTTTGTTGACATTTCTAAACGGTGTTCCTTGGTTGCTTATATAAATTGATGTTTCTGGACACGTAAACTGTACTGATCGACTTTTGAAAATTAAGGACAAAAAAAGAACTCACTAAAGATGGAGTTTATATTTTGGTTCTAAATATTTGCAAGTTTTGTTAATAATGTATAGAGTAATTAACAAGTCTGCATATGGATCTTTGTTGTTTTCCCTTCTACTTTGTGGTGACGGACTATTTTTGCTTATTAGATGAAAGAAGGTATATTGCCCAATTTAGTATTAGTACCTCAGCGCCTATCTAGCCTTCTAGGTACCATTGGATGTCTCTATTATAAGGTATATCACTATTGATCAGTCTTTTATCATCTGTTTCTGTTTCTGTTCTCTTTTCTCAACCTTTTCTTTTGCTCAAATAAATATTTTGGACTCGTGAACTGACTGATTTGGTTAACGAAAGGTATAATAAGATTCAAATTGCCTGCCTCAAAACAAAATCTTGTGGACAAGTAATCGTTGCCAGTCAAATCTTCTTCTCATTTTAAACGCATGGATCATATACTCTTGCACACTGTTTTTTGGGGCCTCTCTTTCTTCTTCACCTTTTGTTTTTGTGGTTTAGTTTTAGTTGTGAGTCTGTCTTTGGTTAGGTTTACAAATAAAGAATGTGCCCCATGCATACCAGTTTTAAGTAAAATGGGTGAGTTTTGAAATCTACATCTAACTCTATTTATACTTGTTTTTCACACATATATAAGGTTCCACCTTGAAGCACTGGATTTTGCTGACCTTGTGAACCCATGTTTGGATCGGCCATTGCTCTCTTATTAGTGGAAGGTCAGGTAGCTAAGAACTATGTGTTTGAGTTTAGTCTCATTTCAATAACTGACTTTCTAAGATTTTCAAAATTAATGTAAATTTTAAGACGAAGCAGCAAAAACTCACTCAAAGTTTTTTCAATAAATATATGAATAATTGTTGGTTTTATCGATCTTCCGTTCGTGTGCTTCTGTTGTTAGTGTCTTTTGACAAGCCATAAGGGACACTTGAGCCTTGACCTTTTCCTTTGTTTTAAATAATGAAAAAATCTAATTCATGATCATTGTTAAGGCATAAAAATGGCCTCTGTCAACATTCAATTCATGATTTGGCATGTGCAATGCACACAATAACAACACAGACACACACACACGCACTAATGCATTTAATACAAACTAAAAGTTTGGTGTCAATTGTAATGAGTGAATAATTCATGTCACTAAACATGCTTCAACTTCAAGTATTTAAATCAAATGCACATAATTTTCTAAACAATCTCCTGATTAATGTTATTCTCATATAATTAATTATATGTTGTCTAATTATTCTCATTTCTTAATGCGTTTACAATACGTGTAACTTTCTATAGATCATCTCAATTAGTCCAATAACTAATTAATAATAGAAAATTTGCAAGCACTATCTTTTAGTGGTAATTAGCTATTTATAGATACAATTTGCTATATTACATCCTATAGATACTTATTTAGATGTATTTAATGTATTTAGATTACTGTATTTTTGAATACATTAGGAAAAAAAGGTGTCAATCGTGGAAATTCAGTTAATAAAACTATGTATTCAACTGTATTCAAGATCTTTATCATTGAATACAATAACGTATTTTCCTTAAAAAAAGGGACGTTTCAACTGATTTAAAACGAAAACAAAATCAATCTAGCAAATAGTCTCCTAATATAACTCAACTAACACAATTATAGCACCCATAATCTGTATTTCTCCCTCCATTGACGATTTTCCATCCGAAAGTACTCAAAAACAAAGCAATCTGTGGATTTTCAATTCTCCCTTCTTTCTTTTCTTGTTCTTCTATTACAGTTCATAGAAATAAATTTCCAACCAAGAAAATTTGAGATTGATACAATTGTATACAAAAATACGTTCAAATATGATATTGCATATGACAACTTTTACAATTTTATTGCGACATTCTGGAAAGTGGAATAGTGAGAGTAACTACGTCAATTATTCGATTGAGGGAATAGTGATAAAGGAGTATGCGTCGTATAATGATGTGGTCGCGTCAATTTCAAAGCAACTGGACATAGATTTGAGCTCAAAGTCCATTAAAATTCAATACAAAGTAGAAGGAAATTGCACGCCAATGAAAATACACAATGATATGGTTTTTAGGGTGTATGTAGAGTTGAAAAAAGAGAACAAGGAATTCGGGATGTATCCTTTGTGCATAACAACAATTGATAAAAAAGTTGTATGCGGAGGTAGTTTAATTCAAGGCGACATTGTCCAAATGGAAGAAGCAGTTCAAAGGTATAATTTTGATATAGATGATACCCTTGCCCTTGATGTTGTCAATTCAGGTGAACCAATTGGGGTGTTCGTACTGGACAATTTGATAATTTCAAAAACAAATCAAAGGAAGATTATGGTTGGACAAGTATATAAGGATAAAGCTACATTGAAAGAGGTGATGGAGCATTACGCTATATCAGAAAGGTTTCGATTCCGGGTTGATAGGTCTAATTCAATCAGATTTGAGGTTCTTAAGTATTCATTATTTTTTTATTTATTGTATTTCTGGTTGGATTTGTAAAGCGTATGTAGGTGCATTTAATTGTATTTGTGAATTTTTACTTGACCTATATTGGTGTGCATTTTTAGTGATTATGTATTAATAATACATGTATTGGTCTGTAGCATTGCACTAGTACAGAAGAATTGAATATAAAATCAAACTATTTGTAGATGTATTTAGCTATATGCAGATGTATTTAGCTGCAATCACGTATGTAGATGTATTTAGCTGTATGTAGTTGCTCTAACTGTTTTTTATTAAGTGTATTAGTTGCATTTAAATGTATGCTTATAAGTATAGGTGTATTCAACCTTGAACACTGTATATATTTTTGTTGTATAATACTCTATATGTATATGTAGACGTAATAATATATTCAAATTTATATGAGTGTATTTTTTGTAAGTATTTATATTGATCATATGTGTAATAATAACTTCTCTGCAGCTATGCATTATTATGTATGTCTGATGATTGTGAATGGAGGTTTAAGGCTTCTAGCATTAACAAATCACAATTGTTTAAAGTGAGAGAGTTCAATGATAAGCATACATGTTCGTTGAAGGATAAGGTATATGAGCAACGTCAGGCGAGTAGCAGCCTTATAGGTGGTATGATTAGGCACAAGCTTACAAATCATAAGAGGAAATATACCCCAAAGGATATAATTGATGATGTAAAAATAAATTTAGGTGTCGATGTTAGTTACATGTTGGCATGGTGGGCTAAAGAAACGGCATTACATTTTTTGAGGGGTGAACCGGCTGATTCATACAATAAATTACTAGGATACTTGTATACAATGGATATGACATATCCTGGTTCGCACATTAGAATGGTAAAATCCCCACAAAATGAGTTCAAGTATGTATATATATATATATATATATATATATATATATATCCTTGTATGCCTTTATAAAGGGGCTCGATCAATGTAGGCCCATTGTGGTTGTGGATGAAAGCCACTTAAAATCATATTACACTGGGACTTTCGTCTTGGCCAGCACTTTGGATGGTGCAGGTGAGTATGCTGGTTATAATAAGGTATTATAATATTACTGCATATAAACTACTGAAATACATATTTAAAATATGTATGTAATTTTATTTACAGGTCATATACTTCCATTAGCATATGGTGTTATTGATTCAGAGAACGATGCTGCTTGGACGTGGTTCTTTGAGCAATTCAAGGAAGCATATGGTGATAGAAAAAGCATGTGCATTGTTTCATATAGGAACGAAAGTATCATCAAGTCTGTATCAAAAATGTATCCAACTGTACCATATTTTTCTTGTATATGGCATCTTTGGAACAACGTATATAAGAAATTCAAAAAGAGTCATTCAAAGTTGAGCGAGATATACTTCTCAATGGCAAAAGCTTACACACAGGCGGAGTTTGACAGTCTAATGGAGAAGGTAGATATTAGGGTGAAAGAATACTTGGAGTCAGCTGGATACGAAAAGTGAGCTAGGTTGTATGCACCTGTCAACACGGGATGGACAACGACGTCAAATATTATCGAGTCAATCAATGCCGCACTTGTGTCAGCAAGGCAATTGCCAATATACGACCTCTTCGAATAAGTTAGAAAAATGTTTGGACGTTGGAATTGCAGCAATCGTAAAGAGGCTCTACAGACCTACACAAAGCTTGGTAAAAAATACCAGGAGATGCTTACCTTGAACAAGGCAATGTCTACACGAATGACTGTAAGTTCTCTTTTATTTATGTATCTGTTTGCTATATGTATCCATGGTACAAGGTATTTAAACTGTATATATTTTAAGGTAGCAATGGAAGTTGTATCCTATATACAGTCAAGACTACTCTTTAATATTCTACCAGTCTTCCTTTATTATGTATTTATCTATATTCAATGTATTTACATGTATGTCTTTGAATTCTGTATGTATAAATATAATTGTATCTAATATAGTTGTATTTTAATACAATATATATTGTGATTCTTAAAACTAAATAAAATTCTAATACTATATATTAAAATCATATTTTTTTATATTCCAAGTCGATGAATTACCGTGCCCACACGCGTGGGCTGTACTAAAGCGCAAGTTTCTAATGCCAGTAGATTATTGCTCTGATTATTACAAACCAAAGTCATTTGTAATGATATATGAGGTGCTCGTGTATCCTTTGCCTGACCGGAAAGAATGGAATATACCAACCCATGTAGCAGATGAAGTTGTATTACCACCCAAATGGAAAAGACCTCCTGGAAGACCAAAGAAGAAGCGTGATAAGTCATTGATTGAATTGCTGCAGAAGAAAAATCAATATTCGTGTAGGACTAAAGTCATCCGAATCATCCTGATCATCTGCATGCTTGTCTGAATGAGTATTGGTAGGGTTGGTATCTACCTCAACGCCTTCCAGAGGAATTTGAATAACAACAAGCTCTACATCGCTTGGTTGGATGTATTTATAAACAATTTGGAAATTGAAAATTGTATGTTATATCCAACCTATATTTATAGTTGATCACTGTATCAAAATGTATATTGTGTGCAACTGTAGGCTATAGCAAAAGGAAAGTATAAACTGTATGCAGATGAATGGTGTATTGCATATGAAAAATCTAGGTTGTATTTAAATGTATATTGTATGCATATATATGTTGTATGTATATAATAATGTATGTATCTGTATGGAACTGTTGGGTGTATGGAACTTGAAAATACAGTACATATTCATATGTATGTTATATGCAGAATAGAGTATACTTAGCAAGTATTGTATGCAAAATTGTATTTCAGAAACTTATGAAATATTAATTTACCATGTTTCCCTAGTCTTTGAACATGCCATTCATCATATATACATAAGTCGGTTGATTTATAGTGGTTCTCTAATTGAGCAATCTGTGTACCCGATTACCAATGCGCTTTGCAATTTTAGGGTCAACCTTTGAGCAACACTCATAAAACCAAACTTGCATTGCGAGTGGCATACCAGCAATCCTATAGTACTTCTTGGTATAATCCATTTTCTTACTAATAGATGTAATAAGGCTGCTGAATGCAAGAGTACCCCATGAATAATCAGAGTATCACCTACTCTCGACTAAGTCAAAATGTAGTCGTAGGATGGTTGTGGTTTTCTTCTCTGATGAGAATATCCATGTGTGTATGAGATACAACAATGATATCTTGATGGTATCCCTGTTGTTTCCATCACCCCATTTTTTTTTATCAAAGCATGACAATAAAGCTTCCTTTTTAACAAGCTTTGAACCGCCAAAGTATGTCTGAACAATATGGTTGGGCACCTCTGTGTTGAACTTAAATTCACGTGGATCACCAACACATTTGAGACCAGTGATGAGGGAAAACTCCCCGATTGAGAAGGAAATTGTTGTACCATTTAGGTGTATTGAAAATACGTCATCAGTACTTCCTTCTAACTACTTAAGCATGAAGCACCTGAAGAGCTGATGTTGTACCTCACACTGATCCATATCAAGGAGACTTCCAAAGCAAGTAGAACTTAATAGTTTATATTGTTTTGGAGTAAGCTTTTCTTTGAGATCGGATACTATGTTTGTGTTTGTATATGAACAAAATATGCGGTGATAATCTTGGTGGGTGTTTCACAAACAGTTTATTTTCCTGCATACAAACAAGAATTTAAAAAAGGTTTCATATTCATCTTCAATACATTAACTCATTGAGTATTATGAATACATATAAATACAACAAGATACAGTGAAATATTGAAATACACATTAATACCATTTAGCACAAAAATGTGAATATATACATACAACATGCAAGGAAAAATATAATAAGTACTGAAATACAGAGAATGTAAATTTGAATATATCTAAATACATTTAAATACAACATATAATATTCAAGTAAGCACAACTCAGTTATTGACAATGTGAATTGAGTTCTGGATTGTTTTAATAATTATGAATACAACTAGATACATACGAATACAACATCATACATATACAATCACGTGAATAATTATGAATACATACAAGTTTCTTTGAATGCATATTGATACAATAATAATTACCTTTTCGTGCTGTGTATCTGATATATTTTTTGCATCAACTTCCTTAAATTTGACACATGAAGAATCATCCATAAGTTTTTTCCTCTTTTTTGCAACTAGATTTTTTGTTTCTTTTGAAGATTTCTCAACTTGGACTTCTTTCGATTTGTCATTCTGTAATTTAGTTCTTCTCTCTGAAGATGTAGTTGCTGATAAATCTGCAAAATCGGACTCCGCTTGAGTTATTTGCAACGAGAAAGAGGGCCCATTAAAATTGAAAATTTTGGTGGGTATACCTCTGGTTATCATCTTGTGTGACGTTGAATCCGACATTGGAGAGAAAAACGAAAGCTTCCTGGTGAGTAATAATAATGGTTATTGTTTCAGAAACAAACTAAAATCCGTATCAAAATCAGAGAAATTAAATAATTGTATCAAAATCTAAGAATCTAAATACTTACCCCAAGAACTTGTGTCAGGAATAAAACAGTGATTTTAGAGAGAAAACAAATGGGGAGTGATAATGGCAGAGACCTAGCGAATTTGGGTGGGATCGAAGAAGATGAATCGTGTGTTTGTGGGAGAAGAGAGTAAAGTGTATACAAAAAGAGAAAGACAGAACGTGGTTAGTAAGATTTACGATGATTATGTGAAAGAAAAGACTAAAAAGAAGAGAGAAAAATATTATTTAACATATATGATACCTTAAATGTAAGATGTAACTATAATTAAATATTTTGCAATAAAGGATAAAATGTATCTATAAGATGTAATATTTTAAAATAATATTTATTTAAAATAAATATGGTACTAAGCTTTTTCTTAAAATTTCCTATTATTTACCGCAACAGTCAAATATGATAAGACTGACAAATGACAATGATGTTCATGTTAGATGACTCTTTCTTTTTGACTCGGTGACTCTCATACTAAAAGTTTCTTATCTCAGTGGGGCAAACATTTCTTGTTCACACTTGATGTAGTCAAACACTCAATGGCTTTACGTTTTTCATTCTTACCCATGTATCAAAATAAATTAATCAAACTAATTCAAAATATAATTACAGTCAATAATAAAACTATTAAGTTTTCAATTAATCTTGCTTTATTTAGTGACTTGCAATTGTTAGGAAATTGAAGCTTAAGTTTTAGTATTTAAGTTGATATAACTGCTTCAACGTTTCATATATATATATATCAAAATAATTCATCGACCGATGATTCACCAAAACTGTTTCTTTTAATAATTCATAACTCTGTATTTTTTTAGTTAATTAACTATCAAGGTTTGTTGGACATGGTCAATAATTCAAAAAATAATTGCAAAATAAAACTGAACGACAAGGAAGAGATTAATTAAACTATAACTTCAATTCAAATGACATCATAGGGACGGTGTTTATAGTCACTTAATTGATAAAATAAAACAGTTAAGCGAAGAAAAACATTATTAATTCCCCAATCACATATGGATAAGCAATAGGAATATAAATAGAGCTTAATTATGCTATTTTTGATGAACATAACCAGTATATTAACATCTTTCTAAGTAAGATTCTACAATCCATGCTATTTCTTTCCTCCACAAATAAAGGTTCAACCCGAGTCAGAAGAGCAAATATTTTCTTCAATTCATTTTTTTTGAATATATAATTGTGAATATGAGGTTATTAGGAATGAGAGTGCAGAAAACTACATTTACTTGTGATTATGTGAGATTAAGAAGTGATGAGATTCAAGAAAAAGATCAAACTATTTGCAAAGGGTATGTTCCAGTTCTTGTTGGAAATGAAGAAATAATGGAGAAAATATTGATACCAATGAAATTGATTAAGCATCCTTGTCTTGTAACTTTGCTTGATTTTTCTGCTCATGAGCTTGGCTACAATCAACAAGGAAACTTAAGGATTTTATGTCAAGTTGAAAGTTTCAAAAGAATGCTCCACATAATTTCCAAAAGGAAGTGATTACGACCGGAAGTGGATTCAGGATTTAAATTCTATGGTTTCAATAGTTAAGACTTTTAGTATTAAACCCATTTTATTTTGAAATTATGGGTTTAATTATTTCTACTATTTAATAGTAATTTTCGTTGCACTTGGCGTAACTAGTAAAGTTGTTATCATGTGATCAGACGGTCACAGATTCAAACCGTGAAAACAGTCTCTTGCATAAATACAAGGTAAGGTTGCGTACAATAGACCCTTGTGATCAGGCCCATCCCCGGACTATGCCGGAACTTAGTGTACTGGCTGCATGCCCTTTTAATAGTAATTATAGTGAGCTTTTACACTTAATTTATGTTAGTTCTTGGATGAATTCCAAATGTAAAAGTCAACTATAATAGTACATCGATTTTAGCCTAACTGAATAGCTTTTATATCTGAATACATATTAATTTGAATAACCAAAAGTTAGGTAGCAGCACATAAAAATCACCAGCATACCATTATTGGATGTGAATATTACCCCTAAAGGTACTATAATATCCATCTTAATTTTATGTAGTTTTCTTTTTGCTACTTTCTGTATGAAGTTAGGTTCATGTTATTGTCGAGTTGATCTCAACATCTCCTTCTCCGAGTTCACAATTAAATATTTATATATTTTTAACTAAGTTCTTAATATAAATACATGAAGATCTAAGAAAAATTATTGAATTTGTTCATACCTGTAACTACTACTGTATCTCCGTCCTTGGGTTAATATGAGATATATACTTAGGACTATCAAATTAGGCCCAAGCTCAAATGACCCGCCCAAGGTTGGGCTGGTTATTGACCCGTTCATTTATTAAACTCAGCTCATCTTGACCCAACACATCTCAAACCATTTAAAGTTGGGCTGAATTTTTAGTCCAAATTGATCCATGAGTAACTTTACCAAAATATCTTTAAATTTTTTTATTTGATATGTTATATATGACCATAATAAAAGAAAAAGTCTTATTTAGTAATTATACAATCCATAAGAAAATAACATATATTATTTAAAGCTTGGTAAAAGTTAGACGGGTTGGGATATGACTCAAATTTTAGCTCATCTTGACCCAACACATCTTAACCCAAATAACTTTTGGACAAGTTATTTGACCCGCTCAATTATTGACTCAATCTATTTTGAACCGCCCAAAATCGGCTCAACCCGCTGATAATAGGTGAATTTGACTATAATCACGCCCTAAATAATCACATTTTTTATGTTGTTTTGATGATATATATG